>PVJC01018910.1:0-30843 GCA_004026665.1 Murina feae | reverse complement strand
CAGCATAGTATTCCATTGTGTAGATTTACCACAGTTTCCTAATCCATTCATCTGCTGATGGGCACTTAGGCTGTTTCCAAATCTTAGCTATGGTTGTGCTGCTATGAACATAGAGATGCATATATCCTTTCTGATTAGTGTTTCTGGCTTCTTGGGATATATTCCTAGAAGTGGGATCACTAGGTCAAATGGCAGTTCCATTTTTAAGTTTTTGAGGTAACTCTATACTGTTTTCCATAGTGGCTGCACCAGTCTGCATTCCCACGAGCAGTGCATGAGGGTTCCTTTTTCTCCCCATCCTCTCCAGCACTTATTGTTTGTTGATTTGTTGATGATAGCCATTCTGACAGGTGTGAGATGGTACCTCATTGTTGTTTTGAATGAGTGGTTCTTTATCACTCTACTTCCTGGTTCCAGTCCCCCAGAGCCACCACCTGTCTCTGTACCAGGCTGATCTTGTTCAAGCTTCAAGGTAACCCCACCATGGACAGTTAGGTTGGATGTGGCCCTTCCCTGCTCCACAAACATTCCAGGTGTGTGACCTTGTCCATGGGTCAGGAGCAGCCTCAACTCTGACCACTTAGCACTCCTCCCCCACCTTCTTTCAGAGTTTGAGGCTTGTTCATAACTTGAGGACAGAGGACCAACAGTGAGGACGGTGGACAGGCTGAGAACCAGACAATAACCTGGACACCTCAGCGCTGGCCTGCCCCAGTGCTGCCTGATTGCATGGAAGGCCAGGTTCCTTCAGGCTCTCCGCCTCGGCAGGTGCAACAGTTAACAGCAGGGCCCAGACGGCGTTCTGCTTGGACATCAAGTGCCATAATCCTGCTGAGCCTCGGTTTTCCTCATCTGTAAAATGGGAATCATCCTATTTTCCCTATTCAGGGCAGCCATTTGTAGGAGCAGATGAACTAAAACACATGAAATGCTTAGAAAACACTGACTGGATGACTCATCTGGTTCTTTACCCCAGGAAGTCAGGAAGGGTCAGGGTGACCTCCTGGTGGCTGCCAAGGTCAAAATCTATGATGCATGTCCAGATCCTCACAACCACGGGCACAAGGCTTCAATGTGGTTCTTCTGAACCTCAGCCCTCAGCTTCCAAGCCCACATGCTTATTTGCCCCTCTGGCCGCCCTTGTTGTGGGCTGCCTTCCCGCAGAGTCTGCAGAGTACCCACCCACTTCCCACTGTCCCCTGCGAACCACCCCCCACTTCATCCCTTCCCCACCTCCTGGGATCTTCCTGCCGGAAATGATGAGTGTGGTGCATTCACTCAGCTCACGGGTGATTTTTATGAACATTGAACAGGGCCTGTGCCAGGTGCTCCCCCCACTGCTGAAAGGTCAGTCACCTTTCCCACCCTCCACTTCCCTTGTGCCCAACCCCATCCCCAGCCCCACCTCCAGCAGCCATTCATCGAGGAGAGCTTTGCCAGGGCCTGATGGGAATTCAGAAATAAAACTACTCATCTGAAGGAACCTAAACCCCAAAGGCAGGAGGAGGGGAAGAGGGGCCGTGCACCCCTGGAACACCACATTGGGGCTGGGTGGCATTCCCACCCACATGCAGAGGGGGCAGCACAGATCAGCAGGCAGCCCGCCCTCTGAGGCTGTCACCCAAAGGGAGGTATGGCGGGCTGCATGTGTGCGGGAGGCCAGTCATTGTCACTAATAGAGAAATGTGCCTGAAGCCTGGTCAACCTTAATTGCTCTGAATGGTCGGAGCTATTCACTCATGCTAGTCACTCATCGTTAGACGGAGACATTGATAGCTGAAGCAACCCTCCACCTGTTACTGATATGTAAATTCTTGTTGCCTGTTTGTTGTTGGAATCTCCTGCCCTAAGGATATGGTAGGGTTGTTTTCCCACTGCCTTGATAAAAGCTTTGAGCAAGGCCAGAGGAGTGGGGTAGTCTCACCCACTAGAGGTAGATGCCAGGCCTGGTCCCCATTATTCCAAATTAATTCCTTCTAGTTTCTCTCTTCATTTTATGTGCAGCCTTCTCCAGAACTCGAACCCTGAACAGGAACCCTGAACCACGTGGGATGTGTAAGGGGCTCCCACACATGTGTCCCTGAAAATATGCCAAAGCCCAAATCCCAGGACCTCTGAATGTGGCCTTATCTGGAAACAGGACCTTTGCAGACTAAGATGTGATTGAGTGATAGGCTCTTACTCCCACATGATTGGGGTCCTTATAAGAGGGGGAGAGGAGACTCAGAGATGGACACACACAGGTCATGTGACAACAGGCAGAGTGGAGGGATGTGGCCACAAGCCAAGGATCACCAAGGATGGCCCCGCCGACCCCTTGATCTCAGACTTCTGCTCCCAGAGCTGTGAGAGAACAGATTTCTGTTGTTCAAGCCCCCATGTCCGACACGTGGTTGTGTGGCCCCAGGACACTGACACGGGGACGCAGGGAGGAAGAGAGGCACGCCAGACTCAGGTGACCTTTGTGGAGTGGCCAAATCCATCACTGCCTCGCGGCGCCCCTCCTCCTGGGCCCTCGGTGTGCCGTTCCCATGGAGTTCCGGCCCCGGGGGGTGGGGACAAACGGGCCTGTTTATTAGGAATCGAAGGCCCCGCTGCCCACCTCCCAGCTGCCCACCTCCCAGCGGAGAGCTGCTTTTGAAGTGCCGAGTGATTTATTTTAGCCAATTACTGGTGCACTTCCCCTTCCCAAGGACCCCACGTAATTGATTGAAACCTATTGAAAACAAATTAGCCAGCACCAGGATGCAAAGATCTGTTTATCGCTCCTCTGGAGGTTTTCAGGGAGCCCGCGTGAACGACAACATTGCAGCGTGTTTTTCCCTTCTCGGGAGGACGGGAGGAGAGAAAAGAACACAGCTCTGCCAGGCTGGGAGGAGCCCTCTGTGTGCCTGGCAGCGGATATTTCCCCCGTGGTCTCTGGAATCACTGTCTTGATGCCCTAATGTCCTGCCATGCTAAGACCAGTACCCACGGCCGGTATTTTCACGGCAGCCACACACACCTCCATATCTACGGCTTTCCCGCTCATTATGACTTGCTCCTTAGAATAAACCACAGCGTGGAATTTCTGGGATCCGTGGGTCTGGCTACAACCTGCCATTTGCTTTCCCGAAAGGGGCTCTTCCTGTGAGGAGCCCGCTGCCAGGCCCCAGCCGTCTGTCCATTCACCACAACTGTGCCAGCGATGCTTGTTATTGCTGTACATTTGGGGGGCTGAGTTAGCAGGTAAAAAAAGAGAGAGGGGTGGGGGGGGTAGCTTTAAGTGCAAGCTTAGGTGAATTTTTAAACTATTATTTTTAATTGTGGCAGAATGAATACACGCAACATAAAATTTATCACCACAACCATTTTTCACTGTATAGGTCAGTGGTATTAAGGAAATTCCCATTAAACTGCATTTAAAGAATTATTTTCCGCCCCGCGAAGATGGCGGTGACATGCCCACCTCACCTGCCCAGGCCTGCCACTCAGGGCTAGAGCCCTACATGTCCCAGAGCCATTTGTACATGGGGCTCAAAAGGGGGCTTCTTTTCCTGCTCAAAACTCTGTGGTGCCTCTCCCCACCTATCCCATCAGGCCTCTACTCCTTCTAGAAAAGCCCGCCTCCCCCTCTCTGTCAAGCCACTTGGGGCTCCCCAGACCTGTCCACTGCCCCCTGACATCAAGCTTCCAATTGCCCAAGTCAGCATTCTCACTCCCCACCCTCACCATACCTGCCACTCCCTGCCTGTCACCCAAGCAAGGGGTGTGCACTAACCACACGGGCCCTCTGCCCCACAGATGGCGGATCAGATGGCTGTCCCTCAGCTGGAACTAAAACGAGGAATGGCCGAGGCCCTCCTGCATCCCTAGCCAGCTGATGGCCTCCCTCTCCTGCACTGCCTCAAACCAAGAGGGCTCTGGACCCTGTGGGGACGTCCACCACCGCCACCACTGCCGGCTCCTGCGGCCCTTTCTGTAATACCTGGCAGCTGGCAGCGGGAACAGCAGGTTGAAAACACAAAGGGCTTCTTGAGGCTTGAAAGGTGAAGTGTCCCACAGAGCGCCTGGCCCGCTGGGCCGCCTCCCTGCCTTGGGTCAGCTGCTGATCCTCATGAGGCACAAGAGCTGGCGAGGGTGCAACCAGCTGCAAACCCACGCTCCTGCCCCTCGGGCTCATATCCTTGTGTGCGTGTACTGTGTGTGTGTGCATGTGCATGTGTGTGTCTACATATCTGCCTGAATACGTGTTGGTGTATGCATGTGTGTATATGTGCATGTGTATCTGCCTGCGTGTGTGTGTGCGCGCACATTTGTGTGGGCATGATGGGGTTTGGAGATGAGGAAACATGGACAACAGCCCAGCAGGTTGGTGCTATAGAAGTGAGCTCAGTGCTGTGCAGAAGCTGGCAAGACCCCAGCAGGGGAATCACTGTCTACAGGGCAATGGGGGTGAGTGGGCACTGTGACCTCTGCCCCTGCCAAGCTATCTAACAGCTTTCCCTTCCTCCATCGCCCGGCGTAGCCCCTGCCCATGCATCCTTGGTTTCTGAGCCAAGGTACTCCTGTCCCCTCACCGGCTGCACCCTGAAGTGTGGCCCACCTGAGCTGCAAAGAGACACAGCAGTCAGGAGCATGAGTCCCAGGGCATGGGTCACCTGGCTCCCATACCTCCCAGCTGTGAGACTAGGGCAAAAGCGACATAGGCTCCTTGGGCCTCAGTTTCCCCAACGGCAAAATGGGGATAAGCAAAGCACTGCCCTCACGGGGAGGCATGAGGACTAAAAACATTGCCACATTGGTGCCAAGAAGACCGTGCTGGCACCGGGTAAGCATTGTTGGAGAATGGTGGCACATTATCCCAGGGCTCCCTGCCCTGCAGCCTTGAGCCAACCCCCAGAACCTGTGACTGGGACCTTTTTTGGTGATTGGGCCTTTGCAGCTGTGATTAAGATGCAAGTTAAGCCCTAGCTGGTCTGCCTCAGTGGCTAGAGCATCGGCCTGCAAACTGAAGGGTCTCGGGTTCGATTCCAGTCAAGGGCACATGCCCGGGTGCAGGAGGCAGCTGATCAATGATTCTCTCTCATCATTGATGTTTCTCTCTCTCTCCCTCCCCTCTCCCTGCTTCTCTATAATCAATACAAAAAATTCTTTTAAAAGAGATGCAAGAAGTGGAGGTGTTACCTACCTCACCACCCTGCCTCCTAGAAGTATGAGGCCGGGCACTGCTAGAAGGTTCCTGCTCTGTTGCATTAGGAAAAATTATGTTTGGATTAGAAATACCAATAAAGGTAATCGCAAGATGCCTGCTAAGAGAGTTGACACTGTGCCACGCACTGGACTGAAGAATCTGTGTACATGATCGCATTCGTGCCAATCATCCACCGGCCCCTGGATAGCTCCATAGCCCGTTTGACAGATAAAGAAACTGAGGTCCAGGGCTGTGGCCTCTAGTTCAGGCTACACAGCTTCAGCAACACAGACATCCCAGAGTTCTGGCTGCACCACAGTTCCAGCATGGACCACAGGAGGCAGAGGAGGAAGAGGGTTTTAACACCAGAATCACACAACTGGCACGCTCGGCAGGCCTAGACGGGTCCCCCAAGAGAGGCCCATGGGAGATGTTAAGGTCCCAACACCAGGTGGGTGGGCCGTGGGAACCCTCCACCACAAGAACAATCCTAACCCCCCCGCCAGATGGGTGACGACCAGGGTGAGGGATGTTCCCCAACCCTTGCACCCCCAGCTGGCCCAGTGACAGCCAGGGCAGGGAGCGTGTCACAGCTGTGCTACCCGGAGTTTGTGGACATCAGCTTCTCTTTGCTCCTGTCCCCCTCTCCTGCAGCCAGCCACTCACACACCCTCCAGGGAACCTGACCTTGAATTATAGGTTCTGAATTTCTCAAACACTCTGGCGCTGCTATTTGCCATGACAGCATGGCCCTGGCTCTCCTCCAAATAGGTCAATTTCTCCCCAATTCCTTTTCTGCCCTCGACTGGCACAAACTGCCCAGTGCCACCGCCTCCTCCTCCTTCTCCTCCTTCTCCTCCTCCTCCTCCTCTTCCTCCTCCTCCTCCTCCTTCCCAGCCCAGGCCAGGCTTCCCAATTCCAGCGACCCTACCCGCCTAGGGCCCTTTGGTGGTCTGTCAGCCTGGTAATGGCTCTCTCTCAGGAAAGTGCCTGAGGTATTTATTGTTGTTCTCTGTGAAGTCTCATCCCCGGCACTGTCGGTCCCTGTGGCGCCCGGCGTCAGTGGTGCAAACACCATCACTCACACGGCATAAACCTGTTGTAGCAATTCCCAGCTTGGGCCCTAGAGAGGCGCCCATCACTCATCCCCACAATGGCACTCGGAGGCAAGGGGCGGCGGGGAGATGGATGGTTCTGGGAATTACCGCCGGCTGCAAAGTGGGGACCTTTCACCTCTGGGGAGCGGGGTCAAGTCACTGTCATCGTGGGCCTGGCCCCCAGGGAAATGAAGCAGCAGACCCCTGCTCTGGGCCATGCTCCCACCCCGCCCCAAACCCAGACACAAGCTTGGGGCTGTATTCTGCACAGGGAATCCGCTCTGGCCTCCAGAAGATGGATCGATGCACCGGGGCCGCTCGATGATGCTCTGAGGCAGGTGCCGTCTGTGGCTTTTGACAAATGAGGAATCTGAGACTCAGGACCTTGGAAGAATTACCCCAGTCTCTGGGCTCCGGGATCCTTTTCCGCAGGACAAGCTGCCCCCGCCCCTCAGAGTCACACACTCAGTGTTCCCTCCCCCAGCCTCCTGAGGCCTTCACACCCTCTCACCAGTTCACATTGGAGTCTCAAAACCCAGTGAGACTGGGGCTGCCTTTTATCACTCACCTGAGAGCAGCGCCTCCGAAAGCCCTGAGGGTTACATGGCCAGGACCGGGACAGGGGCCTGGACTCCAGTTCCAGGGCTCTGTCCTTGCCTCATGGTACCCCTCTGCCTTGGGACACATGGGGGAGGCTCTCCCCAATTAGCCTGATGATGGTTCAAAGGCTTCTAGGAAATAGGCCGCTATCACCCTGGGTTGTTTCCCTCCCTCCATCAACGGGGCCGGGGATCACCAGAGTGGCCACATAATAAATAATGCAGGGCTGCAAAGAGCCCAGCGTGATCACAGCCCAGAGGAAGGCTGCGGCCTGACCTGGACACCGAGCCCAGCAGAGCCAGGCCAGGCTGAGGCTCTGCCCTCTTGACCAGCGGTTGGTGGCCTCCCTACCACCGACCCGTCGTCAGGCAGGGCACACAGTTTGGGGTAACTGGCTATGGCAGTCCTAGGAAACTAACAGAGTTCTAAGTCCTCCAACCAGGTTTGCTGGGAATCTGCTGAGGCAAGGACCTGCCGCGGGCCCTTCCGCATGCTGCCCCGGCTGCCTGGAGCGCGCTCCCTGGCCATTGCAGGGATCATGTGCTTGAGGCCTCTCTGTTCAAAGCCACGTGCCTCCCCTGCCCATCCCTCCACATCGGTCCCTGACTCTCTATTCCATGACCCAGCTGCATCTTTCTTCTTAACACACATCACCACACGATCACCTATCGTCAATGTGTTTACTGTCACACACACACACACACACACACACACACACTCACCCCAACACCACCACCACCACCACCACCACCACCACCACCACCACCACCACCACCTCTAGGGTAGGATCTACCTTGATTCTTGCTGTGTCCCCAGCTCCAGGCACCGAGTCTGGCACACAGCAGGCACTCAACAAACACTTGTAGGATAAACAGGCATAATTTGGGTCCAGCACCAGGCCAGGCAACCTCAGGCATGAGGAGGTCACATGTCAAAATCCTCCAGAAAGGAAGATTCCTGCGTGGGCATCCTCTCGGAGGAAGCCTGGCAGGGTGCTGAAGGTGTGCTACTAGAAACTGCCAGGGTTCAAATCCGTCTCTGTTCCTTCTGAGCTGTGCAACTTCAGGCAAGTTGCTGAACCTCTCTGGGCATCCGTGTCCCATCTGTAAAATGCAGCTATAAAAGTACTTGCCTTATGTAACCGCTGTGCATATTGCACAGGGTGACAGGGGTGAGACGCTGAGCACAGGGGCACTTTCCTAAGCACCAGGAATGCATTTACTGACACTGTCCTCGCTGAGGGAATTCCTGGGGCAGAGCAGTGAGGGGAGACGGGGAGGATCGATCTGAGAGGCAGGGTTTGAATGGGCGGCACCCATTGATGGAGGGGGGCCTGCTGGGTGGAAACACACTCTGGAGCCTGAAGACAGGGCTGAAGAGACCTCTACAGAGGCCCGCCTGGGCGGCTCCCAGGGAGCAGCAAACTCACTGGAGTCAGACTCAGTTAATTTGTGGCTCAAACTTGCCATCAACATCCCAGCATCCCGAAGCCCACCTGACCCAGTGGCCTCCGAAGAGTAGGTGTTGCGCTGGGTGGCCAGTGTGGCCTGCTCCCCAGGCCTGGCTGCCTGCCCAGGGGTTAGCTCTCCAGCCATCAGTGGTGCCAGCTAGCAGGAAGATACCCCTGCCCCCCGGGGCATGCAGAGAGCCTGAGACCCCTGCGGGGACAAAGGCTGGGTGACAGAAGGCACTTCTTGTCTACAAAGCCCACAGGCCACAGCCTCCACCGAGTTGGCAGACACAGGCAGGGACTTCGTCCCCCAAGTAAAAGACACTGTCTAGGCTGCATAGAGTCGGGCCCAGTGTTCCTCCCTCCCCCACTCTTTGCCCCTGCTCAGCCCACACCTGGAGGAGGGCCTGGCACCACACTGCCCCATCCTAGGAGACCCCACTCTGCCTCTCTCACCTCCTCCCTCACTAGATCTCTCTGCTCTGCCCTCCCTTCCTCCCTCGCCTGCTCCATGTCACTGCACTGGCCTCCTCCCCTTCACCAGGGGCCCAGCCTGTGCTTCTGCCTTTCCCTCTGCCTGGAGCACCTTCCCCCAGACAGCTGCTCCTTAGCTCACTCCCCGGCAGCCTGCAAATCATAGATCAAAGCCACCTTCCCAACCCACTCTCTTCTAAAACTGCAACCCAGCCTCCTTTCCCCAGCACCCGCATCTGCCAACACCCCACGTCTTCTGTGAGGTTCTGGTCTATTGTCTGTCCTGAGGGCACACGTTGCTATCTGTGTGGTTCCCATGGGCCCCAGGTGCTCCACAAATATTGGAGCAAATGGATCCTGGGTCCCTTCTCCTGACCCCAGGAGCAGACCCAGAGGAGGCCTCAATCGATGCCCACTGCCCCCGTGAACATGGCAGGGGCAGCCCCCAAGACTGCTAGAAGGGAGGGGGTGGGGAGGCGCCATGCAGGGGAAGCTGCAGCAGAAGTGGCTGAAAAAGCTCTTTCCAGCTGCACAAATGCTCCCCCTGGAATGACGGGGGCACGTGGCACCCAGCTGCTCGCCCTCCTCCTGGCACCCACAGGAACCACCTGGAACAGAGCTGTGGGTATCCGGGCGGACAGAGGGAGGAGGAGAGAAGCCTGCACTGTGGTTGGGGTCCAGGATGCGGCCCCCGCCCCCACAAAAGTGGGCAGGCTCAGGCAGGAGCTAATGGCTGCGCCCCATCCAGCAGACTTGGCCGGCATTAATTTGACCATATATACACACGCTAATCAGCTGTAACTGTGGCACCCAGCTCAATTCAAATTGATTTACTGAGCCTGGAAATGGATACAAATGTGATTAAAGGCTTTTTATTTTACATAGGTTCTCTATAAAATGATTTAAATCAATTGCCCGGCAGGCCCCACGCTATTACTGCACAGAGCCTCCTCTTATATTGATGGATACGGCGCTCTGAGCTGGAGCCGGGCGTCGGCAACACTCCCCGGCCCAGTCCTGGGATCTAAGTTGGGCGGCCACAGCTTCTGCTGGTTGTGAATCCACCTCCTCTGCGGTAGCTGGGCTGGCCTGGAGCCCTCAAGAGGGCAGCAAGGGCTGGTGGGCGAGGTGGGCAGGCCTGGGAGCAGGCTGGTGTTTCCATGGCAACAGCCTCAGCACCATCTCCCAGCCCACCTGCCTCCTGTCCATGAGACCTACCTCTGGACATCTCAGGGAGCAGGCCCTGAGCCTGGGAGGTTGAGTTCATTATCCAGGGTTCTAAGGAGAGTGCTGGGATGGATGCTTCTGCAGACCTCATCTGCCCCACCTGATCGCCCCTTTTCACAAAGGAGGAAACTAAAGCCAAGGGCTATGAGTTAATAAACAGAGTCTCAGACAGACTGGTCACAGCTGGCGGAGACTCTCGGTCCCTGGCTCCCAGGCCACCCGCTTCTGCCTTCAGAGCTTTGCCGTACTGAGTGAACACAGAAAGACTGCCACAGGCTTCCAGCACGCGGTCTCGTCCCTGGAGAGAGAAGGAAACATGGAAATACAAGGTGTGCCTGGAGGCGCCAGCCTGTGGGAGCGCTCAGCACGGAGCCAGGGGCACAGACCAGCACAGGGAACACCAGGAGACATCCAGCAGGCCAAGGACAGGTCAGTGCCACTGCGCCCTCTGTGTGCTGCCAGGGGCCAAAGACTAGAGGTTTCAAACAATGGAAATTCCTTCCTTCACATTCTGGAAGCCAGAAGTCTGAAAATGACTGCACTCCTTCTGGAGGTCCTAAGGGAGGATCCTTCCTGCCTCTTCCAGCTCCTAGGAGCTCCAGGCATCCCTTGGCTTGTGGCCATATCACTCCAATCTCTACCTCTATCTTCACAAGGTCTCTCCCCTTGTCTGTATGTCTCATTAGATTTAGGGCCTGCCCCCTTCCAGCATAAACTCACCTTAAACTGATTACATCTGCGAAAACCCTATCTAATCTAATAAAAGAGTAATATGCAAACTGACTCTCACTCTGTCACACCTAAGCCACGCCCACCAGCCAAGCCATGCCCATCAGCCAATCAGAGTGGCTATATGCAAATTAACTCAGCTAAGATGGTGGCTGGCAGCCACAGAGCTGGAACAAGCAGGAGGCTTGCCCCAGCAATGCAGGAAGCTAAGGTTCCTGTCTGCCTAGGCCGGCTGTAGCAAAAGAGTTTCCACAACAAAGTTTCAATTATAGAAGATAAATAAACCCCAGAGACCTGCTTCCAGCCTTGGGCTCAAGGAAGTGCTGGGAGCCTGGGTTGTCGGGGGCAACCTGACCTGGGCTCTGGTTAAAGCAACAAAGTTTCAACTTATAGAAGTTAAATAAATTCCAGCCAGCCTCGCTGCAAACAGACATCAGCCACTCACCCAGGCTGGCCAGGTACCCCAGCAGGACCCCCTTCCCTGAAGGGGATGTGGCCAGCCTGGAAATGGCCCTCAGCCCCTCACCCAGGCTGGTCAGGCACCCCAGGGGAGTACACCCACCTTGAAGGGACTGTGCCCAGCCTGCAAACAGCCATCAGCCACTTACTCAGGCTGGCCAGGCACCCCAGTGGGACCCCCATCCTGATCCGGGACACCCTTCAGGACAAACCAGCCGGCCCCCACCCATGCACCAGTCCTCTATCCTATATAATAAAAGGATAATATGTAAATTGACCCTAACAGTAGAACAACTGGGAATGACTGGTCACTATGACACACACTGACCATCAGGGGGCAGATGCTCAATGCAGGAGCTGCCCCCTGGTGGTCAGTGCACTCCCACAGGGGGAGTTCTGCTCAGCCACAAGCCAGGCTGCGAGCTGCCAGCACAGCAGTGGTGGCGGGAGCCTCTCCCGCCTCCTCAGCAGAGCTAAGGATGTCCGACTGCAGCTTAGGCCTGCTTCCCGCTGGCAAGTGGACATCCCCCAAGGGCCACCAGGATGCCAGAGGGATGTCTGACTGCCAGCTTAGGCTCAATCAGTCCTAAGCCAGCAGGTGGACATCTCCCGAGGTGTCCCAGATTGCTAGAGGGCACAGGCTGGGCTGAGGGAACTCCTCCCCCACCCCATAGTGCACAAATTTTTGTGCACCGTGCCTCTAGTTTCCAAATAAGGTCACATGCTGAGGTTCTGGGTAGATGTAATTTGGGGGGAACACAATTCACCCCAGCAAAGATGGAGTCTGAGTCACCACGTTGGGACACATCCTTTTCTAAAGGAAAGACAGGTCATCAATAACTGAATCAGAGAGGCAGTTCAGCGGGTGCTGTTTTCACACACCGTCTCAGCACCTGGGAGATGCGATGCATCCACCCTGTCTCGGCCCAGGGGCTTCTGCAGACTATTCTGAGCAGCTGCAGAAGCTGGGTGCTCCAGGCACCTGGAGGCAGGTGCCTTCGGCAGCGAGGACTAGCCTGCCAAGCAGCGAGGGGAGTAGGGAAAAGGGACCTCAGAATTTCTCCTGGCGGGGTCCTTGCTCAGCCCTGCTCAAAATCCTAAGATAGGAATGGAGCGGCGGGGGGCAGGGAGGCGCCTGGGCTTCTACTCCAGAGCTGTGCTGCCCGCTAGCCACAGGAGGCGATTTAAATTCAAAGTTAAGCTAATTAAAATTAAGCGCAATTTAAAATTCCATTCCTCAGCAGCACGAACCACATGTAGCTACGGCCTGGGACAGTACAGATGTAGAACACTTCCCACCACTGCAGAAAACTCCAGAGGTGGCCACTCCAGACTTATTTTCATCGTGTGTCTTATACCATGGGCAAAAACAAACAATACAAAAAAAAAGTAATAATCAAAAAGGGTAGTCTATAGGGCTGTTGATTTCCCATCACTCCAAATTCAACTCTGGCTTTTGGAGTCCGGAGTGTCCTGCTACCTCATCCTCTTCACCATCATTAACCAAACAGTACACGTTCTCCAGGGCCCAGCCCCTGTCTCAGCTCCACTGCCTCTCCCCACTCCTGCCTGATTCTTGCCCTTGCCCAGTTCTCTGGTCTGCTCAAATTTCTCCCAGAGGCCACACAACACCTCATCCTCTGATCTCCCCCACACAAACTCCTAGGCAGCCTTCAAAACCTCAGTCCAATGTCATGACCTCCAGGTAGCCAGCTCCTACAGCATCCTTTCCTTCCTTCTCTCATGGTATTTTCCACTGTGAACCTGAGTTGCTTATGCGTCTGTCCTTCCCTGCTTGGCTATGAACACTTCGTAACCACAGGTCAGTTTATTACCTGGCAGGGAACAGGGAGTCTGGGTGTGCCGTCGGCGGAATAAGCCAGAATTCTCTCTCTGAAGGTGCCTAGAGCCTGTGGACCATGACAGGTTTCAGCTGCATGAATAAGTTGAGTGACAGAGATCTCCCTGCATACACTGAGCACACATGTAAGCACACAGTAGGAGCTTAATAATGAGCTGAATGAAGTGAAGAAAAGATTCCCAAGTGGATGAGGACCTTCTGGAAACAATAGTAGGAAGGACCCTGAGGCGATGACGCAGACTGTGTCCTCTGGGAGGGCAGATGCCCCTGGAGAAGCCCACTAAACGTCTCCCGTTTTTCCTCTGCCTCCTTCCTGCTGCAGACGGCAGGGTGGCCCCCTGCAAGGCCACAGTGAGGTGGGCACTGGCTGCCTGGATGGTATCAGGCCATTCCTCTAGGCTCCCTCTGCCTGCTCCTGTGAGAAGCCTCGATAGCCAGCTGCCTCTGCCGAAAGCCCGGAGGAGTGACGGGTGACCCAGAGGAACCTCAGTGACGGCTCACTGCAGCCTGAGCATCCCTTTGTGAGGCCGGGAAGCACAGCCTTGGGGTTCCTCCTTCCCTCCCAACCTCCTGAAGGAACCGGCTCTCTCCTTAGAACACTGACACCGCCCCAGGGGGCTCCTATGACCACCACTCGCCAGGCTCTGCACTACCTGCCTGCAGTTGGCAGACTCCACAGGGCAAGGGCCCCGCCCCACAAGACGGCCCCTACTTCACATGCCAATCACAAGTCCTAGGCCTCTGTGTTTCTGGCCAATCGGCTATAAATCAGGGTTCCCACAACCCTCTGCTCAGGTTCAATAATCTGCTAGAAAAGCTCACAGAACTCAGGAAACACTATGTTTATCGGATTGTTATAAAGGGTACAGCTCGGCACTGTGCAGGCACGGTCAATTATTGACTCAACCCCTCTCCCCTCTCCCCCCTGGAGGACAGGGGTTTGGGGCTGAAGGTTCTCGGCTTCTCATCATAGTGTGATCTTTCTGGTGACCAGCCCCCATCCTGAGGCCATCCAGACGCCCACCCAGAGCCGCCTAATTAGAACAAGGACAATCCTATCACGGAGGAAATTCCAAGGGTTTTAGGAGCTCAGGATCAGAAGCCAGGGGCAGAAACCCTGTTCTATCACAACTGCCTCCTCTCCCAAGGTCACGGCCCTGGCCTCGGAGGGCCCAGCTCCCCGCTCCTGCTCTATTCAAGCCTGCATGGCCAGGATTCCCTGTAAACTCAAGGCCTGACCGCTTATGTTCATTCCCAGCTGTGTGACCTGGGTAAGTTGCCCACCCTCTCTGTGCCTCAGTTTCCTGTCTGTCACATGGAGATAAGGATGGAAGGCATCATGTGGTTGCAATGAGACTTAAATGAGCTCCTATGTGCCTGGCTCAGCTCCCCAATGAGCCCTCGTAAGTGTTTATTAAATCAACTGGCCCAGCTACCAATACGGACAGCCCGAGGACTGGCAGGTATCTCGGGCACGACCCCTCACACCTGGGACGAATGCCATAGTCCCCAGAACTCAGGTCTGTACAGACAGCACTTAAAACATTCCTCTGCATCCACCTGGGACCCAGCTCGACCAGTCTGGGTTGAAAGCCAGGTCCGAGTGAACTTCCCTGAGGGGTGCAGGTGGGGATGCAAATGCACTGTAACACCCAGGTCACACAGGGTGTGGCAGTGAGCTCTCCCTTCCTGCTTTCCAATACTTCCCAAGCGGCCAGTGTGTTGGGGTGGGGCAACATCTGGAAACTTCCGGAGCCCCGGGCCCTGTTCCTCCCAGCATTGGACTTCCCTGGGGGCACATTTAGCACAAGGTGGGCCCTTGGGTCCCTCGAGGGCCTGCGCCAAATGGAACAAAGTCTCTGCCTCTCCAGAGGTGGAAACGCACTAGGCACAAAGCAGCCACACGAGAAACCAGTGAAAACAATCCTACAAACGCATGTGGGCAGCCAAGAGCAAGGGCAGGGACGGAGCACAAGGCCTCCCTCTCCAGTTGAGAACCCAGGAATGTACCCCAGCTAGAAGGGGTGGCAGTGCGGGGTGGTGGGGAAGGGGAGACTCCTGAAGGAGGTGGTGTGGACAGGGCAAGAGACTAAGAAAGCAAGGATGGTGCTCCCGGCAGAGGGCAAAGCCTGGCCCTGTGCAGTGGTGGACAGTCCTGAAGGGGCTCCAGAGAGAGGCCTGAGGGGGGGGGAGGAGGCTAGACAGGAGGACAAGGGGCTCCCTGCAGGGAGCCACAGAAGGTTCCACACAGAGGCAAGGCCACATCAGTTCAGACCGTGAGAGACTGAGGTGGGAGAAATGCCATCCTCTGAGTTGAGCTGCCAGTACTTGAGGGCAACTGTGACTCTACACAACGTGGGCGCTGCAAAAAATGGGTCGTGCCACGCTTGGGGCTTCGCAGGGCTCTTGTGCGTGAGTGTGTAGACACGTGGGAGTGAGCACACCTGGGTCTGAGCCTGAGAAAGGGGTGTACAAGTGGGGTGTACATAAGTCCATGTTTCTGAGTAAACATGCATCCATGTGTGAGCCAGTGTAGGTGAACCGTGGGAAAAGGTGTGTTAGCTGAGTGTGTGAATGTGAGTGTGTAAGAATGCATGTGTGTAAGTGCAGGTGGGCGAGTGAACGAGGGAGCATATGTGTGTGAGGATGTACGGGTGGGCATGGGTATGATTGTGCAGTGTGAGTACGCAAACACCCGCCGTGGGTATGAAAATGGGAGGAAGTAACAGCGTGTGTGGGAGAGGGGGGCTGCAGTGTGAGGTGGGTCCAGGTGTGGGTAAACCCCGGCCCAGGGTGGGCGCTGGGCTAAAGGGCTGTGCTCCTTTCCAGCACGTGTTTGAGGGGCAGGAGGGGCAAGCAGCAGCTCCTGAGGCCCCCAGGCCTCTGAGCCAGGCTGGACAGGGGTCAGATGGGTAGGAGAGGCAGGGCAGGGGTGGGCACATGGAGGGCAGATCCCGCTAGGCTGCCGTCCCTGTCCCCAGGGAGGCTGGCATCAGGCTCCCAATTACAGGAACAATTAGGCGCACTGATGCACAGCCAGCCGCCTCGGCGCCACCTCGAGAGTGACAAGCCGGCCCGGCGGGGCTGAGCGTGGCTTTAATCCCGGGAAGGCTCTCGAGTGTTAATGGTGCAAGCAGGCTCATTAGCTGTAATCCATCTGTCCTTAATGCGGTGGCGGCGGTGTGGGGCTGCAGGATGAAGGATGCCCTCCCAGGGACTGCAGGCGGGCGTAGCACTCAGAGGGGCCGGCCGAGCCTTGCTCCCTCCTCCCCTGCTCCGAAAAATTAAATGAAGACGGGGTGAAGGCCTGGGGAGGGGAGGAGGGCAGAGCTCTCCATTTCCCTGATTTGAGAACTGGCTGAGCCAAAGGCTGAACCTGGAACCTGGCCACCCCCTGCTGTGTGCCTGCAGGCAAGTCGCTGTCCCTCTCTGAGCCTAGGCTGTCATGGGGGTGGGGGGAAGCGGGAGCCCGGTAGAAGCCTCTAAGGCCTGGGAAACCATGAGTGGGTGGCCCTGAGGTGCCTGCCCCTCATCGGGGAGCTGTGAATGCTGCCCAGAATTTTCCAGGTAGTTTCCTGACAACTGTAAATCCTGCCTTTGTCTGTGGTGGTGGGCGTGGCCCTACCATACCATCTGGGCAGTGGGCTACCTGGCTGGGGCGGAAGACAGGGGCTGAGGAATCCAGATTGAATGTGGACTGAGCAGATAGATGCCTCAGGTCCAACTCAGACACAGCTATGCCCAGGGCAGCTGCAGGTGCCCTGGGGTCCAGGGCACAGAGAAGTGGCACTCTCCAGACCCAATCCTGAACGCTACCACGACAGGGCTGCCCAGAGAGAAAGGGAGAGCAGGAGAGCTGGCTACAGAGAAAAGGGGGCTTAGGAGATCCAGGAGCTTTGGGTCAGAGTCCTGGGGATGCTGTGTGATGTGGGGAAGTTATTTAGCCTCTCTGTGCCTCCGTTTCCCCATCTGTAAACCTGGGGGGAGTCACAGCCCTCCCCGAGGGTTATGAGGAAGGCAAGACAAGTAGTGTGCATGAAGCCATCTCCAGCAGGCCGGGCGCGGAGGGTGATGCTGGCTGCCCTCATCCCTGCAGCCTCTCCCCGGCTTCTGTCAGAGCGCCCACTGCGGGATGCTCACCGCGCCTGTGCCCCGTGTTACTCACGCAGCACTCCTTCCAATCAGCCAGTTGTTTTTGCTGTTGCAGGGCAATTTACCTAAACTAATTCTACAGACTTAAGGAAGCCAGCGTCAGCAGCGGCCTTCCCAGTCCTCCTGGGTGCGGAGCCGGCGCCCGCTCCCTTGCTCCAAGGGGACAGGCTGAGCCTGCAGGGGTCCGCGGCACAGGCCCTGCCGGCCTCCCTCGCTGCACAGCCAGGACCAGAGGAACAGAGGAACGGGACCCCACAGTTCCGTGTGACTCAAGGCTATGTTTCCAAAGACGCAGGCGGTCTCGAGCACCCCAGGACACTGCACCCACTGCATGTCCGCAGCCTCTGTGGGTGAAGCAGCACCATCCCGAGGGGCTTCGGAGGCGAGGCCACCTCTTCCCCTCGCAGAAAACAGACCCAGCTTCACCAAGCCCAGATCACTGGAACCCAGGCCCGTGCTCTGCCTCTGAACGGTCCCAGCCTCAGTTTCCCAATCTGGGAGTTGGGGGCACTCCATCCATCCCTGTCCTGAAGGTTGCCGGGGGGAGTGGGGGCACGCAGGTCTGAAAGCTGCTCCTGTCTGCGGGCTGAGGGGTGCCGGCAGCAGTGCCCACGGAGACAGCCCAGAAGCCAGCTGGCCGAGGACGGGAGGACGCTGAGCCGAGGCCTGCTGTCTCCCCGGCGTTCTTCAATTATTCAAACAATAACCGCACCCTTATTTAAAGTCTAGTCTTGCATTCGCTGCATCCGGCGGCGAGCACCAGAGCCTGCTGGTAGATTTACACGGGGAGAGGCTCCCTCTCACAAAGTCAATTAATTAAGCAAACACTTTGCCAGCAGGTTCTCAGGTGTGCAGCTGTGAGGCCCACTGGTCTCAGCCCGCCGCCTCTGGGACACTCGATCCCACAGGGCCTGCCAGGCGGGCGGGACAGCAGCTGGTGGAAGAGAAAGGGCACGGAAACTGCTGCTCCCGGGGCCCCTACTATGCTTCAGGCCCAGGACAGGACCACGGGCTCCGGAGGGCTCTTCCAGCCCTCACAACCAGCTCCCTACCACTCCCATTTACAGAAGGGGAAACTGAGGCACAGAGAGAGTGAGAGACTCGCCCGGGGTTAAAGGTCACAAGAAGGGGATTTAACGCCAGACACTCTCCCGTGACTCACCAGGTAGCATTCACAGCAGTCTGGCATTGAAGAGCTACATCCCATCCACGTAACACAATTTTCATAGGAACCCCACATGTAGGAACCACTGTTACCCACATTTTATGGAGGGGGAAACGGAGGCACAGAATAGTTGAGTGACGTGCTCAAGGCTGCTCAGCGGTAAGTGCTCGCGTGGGGATTTGAGCCCGAGCTGTCTGGCCCTGACGTCTGCTCGGCGAGCCGAGTGTCGGCCTTTCTGCAGATCTGCCCGCTCCTCCCTCGCCAGCCCAGCGCAGAGCCGGCCCCTCCTCCAGGAGGCACCTGCATGTGCTCTGCTGGTTCTCACCTGGCAGAACTGAGCACCCCCAGGGCACCCCCCAGAAAAAACGCTTCTGATAGGCAGAAGATTCTGGAGGGTTCTGGCACTGGACCGCTCCCATCTCCTATATCTGCTGCTCTTCTCTGGATAATGGCAGCAGCCAGCACAAGGAGGGCACTTAGCTGACAAGGCCTTTTGCAATCACCTGGGTCTCTGAGTGAACGGGACAGCTAGGAAGATTGTCCGCAGCAGCAGCAGCTGTTTTATGGGAGAGGATGTGAAAATCAGCGATGAGATGACTGAGGCCAGCTCGATGGCCTCAAAGGGGCAGAGTCGGGGGCCAAGTCTCCAGATACCACGCCAGGGGAGAAGGGCAAGCCTGTCCTGCAGAGGAGGCTCAGCGTGGTGGCTAAAGGTGTGGGTGGGGGCGGAGGGCTGGTTGGAATAGCTCTGTCACTTCCAAGCTGTTCACCTCGGGAAGTCGTAAGTCATTACTTACGTCCTCATCTGTGAAATGGAGGTAAAAACAGAAGTGTCTCCTCATTCGGGTGGTTGTGAGAATCAGAAGTTAACATAAAGGGATGTACGTAGCACAGGGCCATCCTTACTGCAGCTCCTCTGGGCTTCCTACAATACCTCCCAAGTACTGGGCATAGAGCAGTTGTCCTGCCAAGGCATGACTTACTCTAGCAGCAGCGTTAGTGGCATCAAGGAAAAAGGAGGTTGCCAGGCCCTGTCTGTACCAGATCATCTCAGCTCCTGGATGCTGACCACACCAAGCACTTCCAGCAAACAGGCATTGATGGTTCAAGCCTTGGCACATGTATAGCAGAGGATTTCAGCTCAACAAAAACATCTCGGTTCACACTCCACTTGAAAGGAAGAGGAGTCCACATATAAAGAAATAACTTCCATTCTTGGATTGAGGTCCCTTTTACTTGGAGGACCTTCTACCCTCTTCATCCATCCAGAAAACTCCTACACATCCCTCAAAACCCTTTCCAAGCATCACATCTTTATGCCCCACCCAGAGTTCACCGCTGCCTGTTCTGTGTCATCTCCGAGCCGGATGCACACCTCTCCCAGCACAAAAACCACTGACCGTGAGTCAGGAACTGTGCTAAGCACTTAATGTGGTTTATCTCTGTTCATCATGCAAAAAGGGAGGTGCCATTTATCTCCATTGCATGGTTAAGGAAATTGAGGGAGAGAGGGGTTGAGTTGGATGCCCAGGCTGTGCAGCTGGCCAGTGGCAGAGCTTGAACTTGAACCTGGAAAGTCTGGCTCCAACCTCAGGGAGGTCTGGCAGAGCTGGTGTCAGGACTGGCTGGCGTTGGTGGAACGGCAAGGGGAGAGGCCGAAACTTAAGGCAGGAGGCCACGTGGCCCAGGGAGGGAACAAGGCCAAGTGAAGAAATAAAACTGAAATCTGAGCAAAGGCAGGACACGCTGTCGGGGGGCCGCACGGCGTCCGGGGGGCCGCACGGCGTGACAGAGACCCGTGGTTTCTGTGCGCGCTGCTCCCTGGGGTCCCGCCAGTGCTGGCTCAGCTCGGAACCCAGCTGCTTGGGGCGATCATTATTTCAGGAGCAGAGGGAAGAGGGGAGGGCTCTGACTCCTACGCTGAAACCTCAGGGAGGGGGAGCTGGGGTGTCAAACAGGGAAATCACACTGAGGGGCTCTGGGACCCTGACAATGCTGGTCATCCAATCTGGCCCCCACTCTTTCCGGGGAGCCTTGGCTGCTGCCACTGCTCACGCACCTGCTATGAAAATGACACCCCTGGGTGGATGGTCCCTGCTGTCTCCCTGGAGGGCAATCGGATACTGCATTGCAGAGCAGGAATAGGCGGATGGGCTGCTGATCAGTTTGGGGTGGCTGGGAATGAGGGGGGCTGCTGGGCCTCCCAGGAGCGGCCAAGCCCAAGAAGGTAAGCTCATGAATGGGGGGTGGCAATCGGGCTCCCCAGGAACCTGTGAGCAGGCAAGGGTGGTGGGGATGGAGGCTTCTGAAGGTTACAGACTTCCCCCAGTAAGAAAGCGAGATACAGAATTAATTCTCTGAAAGACCGAGCCTCGCCTCACCCAGGGGGGACCCCAAAACTTCCTCCCTCCCTATCCAAACATCTGCCTCCTACCCATAAATGTAGGGGTGCAGTCAGTAAACTGGAGCCAAACTGCCCAAGTGCCACTCCTGGCCCTGACGCATACGGCGCTGACCATGGCATGTGACTCGATTCCCCGGTGCCTCAGATTCCTCATCTCTCAAATGGGACAATACCAGTCCACCCTCTATCCGGGTGTGTGAGAGCTTAGAGATTTCACTTAGAGAGTGCTCAGGGCTGGCGAGGAGCATGGGACACACTAGACAAGTAAAACCATCGCTGCACCATTTCCGCTGTGTCACCCCAAGCAGCGGAATGAGGGGGGTCACCCCAGTGACCCTCTGAGATTCGGGTCTTCTGATCCAGAAACAGGGTCTAGAGAGGTGCCAGGAGGAAACAAAGCCTGATGCTGCAGCCACAAGTGAGGTGACTTGTGCCTCGGTTTCCCCACTGTGACAGCCTCACCCCAGCTGCTGATGCACCTATGGAAGGGTCAGGCCTCAGACACCTGGCGACACGACGGATGCTCACTGCGCTGTGACCATGGACACCCACAGCTGCCCCTCTGTACTTGGTCTCCCCCGTCAACAGGAAGTCCACCAAGCAGGGTTAATAAGTTACAATCCTGGCGGCCCAGGTAATTGGAAACACACATCTGTACAAAACTTGTTCATACAGCATTACTCACAATGACCCACACATGTCCACTGACGGGTAAGTGGATCAGCAAAATGGGGTCCAGCCATACACGGAAATACTACTCAGCCGTGAAAAGGAATGAAGTCCTCACACGGCCACAGATGGAGGAAGCCGGTCACTAATAGCCACAAATTACACGATCCCATTTCTCTGAAATGTCCGGAATAGATGCATCCACAGAGACAGACGGTAGCGGGGTGGTGGTTGCCTGAGGCTGGGAGCGGTGCGGACTGACAGCAGATGGGTACGGGGTTTCTTTGGGGTGATAAAATGTTCTGGAATGAAGCAGTGGTGACATACTAAAAACTGCCGACTTGCACACTTTAAAAGGATAACAGTATGGTAGGTGAACTACATCTCAAACTGCTAAAAAACACACAAAACAAACCCCAGACCCTTGACGCCTGTTCTGTGCTCAGCGATGACTCCTGAGGGCTCAGGAGGCTGGTGGGTGCACAAGGACAGAGGGTGAGTGCACGGAGGAACCCACTTAGGGATGGCCTGACCAGGGAGGAACGGCAGCACATTCTGGAAGGTCTCTCGCGGTCTTCGTTTTGGCTACAGTTAGGAAGCACATCAAAAAGAAATTGAGCTGGAATCTTCACTGTTCCTCCCACGTCCATGCACATGGTACTGGGGACAGGCTGCTGTGCTGAGACGAAGAAGACCTAGTTCTTGCCCTGTGCAGCCCAGCTCAGCAGGAAAACGTGCAGAATCGAGAAGTCACAGGACTACATGTGTGTACAACGAGCCCAGAAAATGCTCAACCTGAAGGAAAAGCTGGGGCCAGCTAGGAACAGCACTACAGAAAGTGGGAACAGCATGTGCAAAGGCTGTGTGAGGCAGACGCAAAGGTAAAGATCTGAAAACGGCTGGTGAGGCTGGACCTAGGAAACAGAAGGCAAACGTGGCCGTGAGGACCTGTGTCTGGGATGAAGGGAATCCCGTTTCATTCCGTACCCCACACAGAAGACATCCCCACCGGCCTGTGACCACGTGAGGTGTAAAGCACAAAGGGCTGCCCCAGCTTTGCACGCTGCCCACCTCATCCGGGACGCGAAGGTGTGCGCAAGAGCGAGGGATTAGAAGGCACGACGAGAGCCCGCCATCCCCTCCCCGTGTGCGCGTCTCTAAATGTCATCCCGATCTTGGCGGGGCTCCTCCAAACGGCCCAGAAATCCTTTCTATGCACCTCAGGCCTCCGGGGAGCCTGTCACCCTTAGACAGGGGCCCTCACAGGCCTCAAGAAGAAATAGTTCCCACGAGGCTCCCACCTCCTCTTTCCCCAGAAGCAAGATGCCCCATTTCCCTCCTGAGAGAGGTCCTGTCTGGGACCCCGGGCCCAAGCACCCAGGCCCAGGCTCCTGCAGCCACAGAGAGAGCTGGTGCCCCAGCAGCTAGATCTATAAGCCCCACACTGCCCAGGCACTGCAGACAGACATGCCACAAAGAAACGGGCTTCTGAAAGCTGGGCCCTGAGACACAAGTCTGTCTCCCTCAGTTTGGTCAAGTTGAATGGACAGACATCCCACGCTCCTGCCCTCACCTGCTTCAGGGCATCTTTCTGCTTCCCGAGGGCAGCTGGGCCCAGCCTCCAGGGGTTAGGTGCCAGATACAGCCCATCCCTCAGAAGGAAGAGTCTGAGGCAGCCCGTGGCCTGGTGTGTATAGTCTGGTGACAGTCTCTGCCCCAGAAAAAGACAGTTTTGTGGAACCTCCAAACACTGAGTCAAGATTTAGGAATAGGCTTGTCTACACTGCTGTCTACACTCGCACTTCCCTGCAACTGTCCTGCCCTGGCTGCCCCGGGGGGCGAGGGAAACCTGGCTGTTGAGGGCAGACAAGGGGCGGGGGGGGGGGGGAACGGAAGTGTGGTCAATTGATCAATGAATCCATTGGAATGTTATTACAAGTCACAATTTATCGTCCCTGGGCTGCATTAGCTGTGGCATGGGGCACATGGGGTCACCCGACTAAACCAGGAAACGAACTGGAGTTGTCTGGAAAACGGAGCCACGCGGGAGACATTGTGGTCCGAGCCTCGCATCCCTTAGTGCCACGGGGTGTGTCCAATACATTAGAGGAGATAAGGATTGAAGGATGGAGTACGAAAAGCAACATTCGTTTTGGAAACTGGCACAGGAGCTTCACGAATCCTGCTCCCCCAGCCCTCCCAGGAGCCCTAGAGGCTCAGCTTCCAGGCAGCTGGCAGCTGGGTGGAAGGAGGGAGAGGGAGGAAGGCGGGGGAGAGGGGATAAGCAGAGGGGAAGCAGGGAGCAGGAGGGGTGAGGAAGAGGAAAGGAGGAGGGAAGGGGGAAGGAGGGGAGTGAGGGGGGAGAGGAGCCCAGCGAGGAAAGGGAATGAGGGGTGAAGGGGAGGAGGGGGGAGATGAGGGTTCTTGGGCTTGGGCGAGGAAAGCTCTCTCCTGGAAGCCAGGTTAAGCCATCAGCACAGGCTTAATTGTGGGAAATGCTGCAGAGAGAGAAATGAAATGTGATTCCCTGCCCTGGGCTGGCACAGCTCCTCAGGCGTCCCAGCCCTGGGGAGTGGGGTGGGGGCCCCCCCCCCAGTCTTCCTCCCAGCACCTCCAGCTGTTCTCCTTGCTCCCAGGGTGGGGAGGAGGGTGAGGGCGGAGGAGGGAGATGGGGCTGGCTGTTTGGGAAGAAGACAAGACAATGGAAGATCCATCAGAGAGGAGGCTGCCCTGGGTGGGGGAGGCGCTGAGATGAAAGCCCAAACCTACAGCCTCTTGTCCCCTTCTCTGTCCCCTTGGCCTGGCGGGTCCCAGCACCTCTAGCCTGGACTAGTTCTAGCCTGGAGCAGTGGGGTAGCTAACTCGCTGGTCCTCTTGCTTCTGCCCTGACCCCCAGTGCTCCATCCTCCATGTGGCACCAGAGGACCCTGTGAGAAGGGAGATCCACCCATGCTCCCCACTCTGCCCAGACCTCCCCGAGTTCCCACCTGGCTCCCAGCGAAGACCACATGGCACTGCACGGTTCCTCCCACCCCACTGCCCGTCCGTGACGTCCCTCACTGACTCCTGAGCACCTGAGACACGCTCCCCACTCAGGCCTCGGCCGCAGATGCTCTCCCACGCACTGGCTCGACCACTGTCACTTCTCAAAGAGCTCGTAAGGGTCTCCCCTGCCGCGGGCTGCACGGCGGCCCCCAGAAGATACGTCTGTGGCCTAACCCTTGGACCTGGGATGTGACCTCATTTGGAAGAAGGGCCTGTGCAGACACCAATAAGGACCTGGAAAGAAGACACTGTCCAGGGGGCACTCGGCAATGACGAGTGTGCTGAAGAGAGGAGACACAGCAGAGGGCTGAGCCCACGAGCCAGGGAAGGCTGGCAGCACCTGCTGCTGGAAGAGGCAACACGGGTTCTTCCCAGGGCCCCCGATGGCAGCACGGCCTTGGGACCTCAGACTTCTGCCTGCAGAACTGAGAGGATGAGTGTTTTGCTTGTGGAGCTGTTACAGCAGCGCCAGGACTCAGTAATCCTCCAACTTCATCCCTCACTCTGCCCTCACTTGGGTCCCATGGCACCTGTGCATTCAGACACCACGTTCAACAGCGCTGGACTTTTCTAGTTTCCCACCCAGAACACAGACTCCAAATCCAGACCTGCTTGAGCCCCCCTCACCTGCAACCATGGGGCGGGGTGTCCAGGTGGCCCGCGCCTTTCCGACACACCAGGCACTGAGTCGGCAGAGGGCCCCGAGGTGGGCAGGGGCTCCAGGGCCCAGGACAGGCGCGCAGCAGCCCCCTGGTTTGGTCAGAAGCTTCCCAAAGTCATCTCACCTGAGTCGACAGCTTTGGGGATTTCGTGCTTCACTTTCGGGTGATTTCAGATCCAAGGAGGAGTTCCACTGTTTCTTGGGCAGGAGAGTTCTCAGAAATTTCTCTCTCCTTTTCAAGCCCGCGTGACAGCCTGGCCATCCCCAAACCAACCTGTTACTGAGCCCACGGGAGGACACCAAGGGCTGCCTGCCCCATCACATGGCCCAGCCCCCCCACCCGCCTGTGCAGTGTGGATTCGGTCATGTGGCCACCCCTTCCCCATCTCAGACATCAACAGCCAGCTCATGCAGTGTTCCTGAGAGGGTGACCTTCCACCTTCTCTTCTTCCGTTTGGCCTTCTCTGAGTCTTGGACAAAGAAAATGCTCAACCAAAGCTGGCAAGGAAAACAGAAGTCCCGGGGTCCACTCCTGGAAGGTGGCATATTAATGTCCCGGGCTGACATAACAACTCCCACACATGGGGGCTTGACAACAAATAATTATCCTCTCACAGTTCTGGAGGCCGGAAGTCTGGAGTCGGTGTGGGGAGGGCTGCTCTCCCTCTGAAGGCGCTGGGATCTGCTCTAGGCCTCCGTCCCAGCTTCTGGGGTAGCCAGCAGCCCTTGGCTTATACACACATCACTCCAATCTCCGCCTCCAGGTTCACAGCATTCCCTGAATGTCTGTCACTTTATGTCTGACCCCAGTCACTGGATTAAGACCCACTGTGCACAATATGACCTCATCTTAACCCTATTTCCAAATAAGGTACCAGGTTTAGGACTTGAATATGTATTTTGGGGGATGCAACTCAACTCAAGATAGGTGGTAACCAAATATCAAGTGACAGAGCCAGCCTTGGCTGCTGTCTGGAACTCAAATCCTATAGCTGAGGCCACCTCATGTACAGGAGTGGCTGCAAATGTGCTCTTTAACTTCTAGAAGCACTAGAGTGGGCAGCCTCAGGGAGGGTCCCAATTCCATGACTCAGGTTCCAGGTCTGTGAAATGGGTTTGCTGGTATCTACCTCCTCAGGTGTGCTGTGGAATCATTTGCATTAAGCCAGTGGTTCTCCACTGGACCCATTTTGCTCCCCCCCCCCAGGGGATCCTGGCAATAGGGGGGCGCTGTCAGCAACTTCTCTCCAGGTGAAACAAGATCTTAAACCTCAACACACAAGACACTTCCTCCCATGGAGCCCACCTGCCCACCCCAGGCTGCCTGGGCCGTCCTACACTGTGCTGCCTGCAGCTTGTCCATCATCCTTCCCTCCATTGAAGCACTACTGTACTAGGTTCAATAATGCCCCCCCTCCCCCAATTCACTCCACCCAGAACCTCAGAATGGGACGTTCTTTGGAAATAGGGTCTTCGCAGATATAAGACGAGGTCATACTAGATTAGGATGGCCCTAAATCAATCCAATGACTGATGTCCTCACAAGATGATGGGAACGTGGGCATAGAGAGAAAATGGCACGTGAAGACAGAGACACACGGGGAAAGGCCATGTGAAGACGGAGGCAGACGCTGGAGCGCTGCAGTCACAGGCCACGGGACGCCTGGAGCCACCCGGAGCTGGAGAGGCAGGAAGGTTCCTCCCCTAGTGGCCCTGGATGGAGCGAGGCCCTGCCTAGACCTTATCTCAGGCTCTGGCCTCCAGAGCTGTGAGGTTCAATTCCTGTTTTGTGTTTTTTTAAATATTTTTATTGATTTCAGAGAGAGGAAGGGAGAGGGAGAGAGAGAGAGAGAAACATCAGTGATAGAGAGAATCCTGCACGGCGCCCCCTGGGGATCGAGCCTACAACCCAGGCACATGTCCTTGACTGGAACTGACCCTGGGACCCTTCAGTCTGTAGGCTGATGCTCTATCCATTGAGCCAAACCAGCTACGGCTAATTTCTGTTGCTTTAAGCTCCAGCCACAGGAAACTCGTGCTGTGGAACCACTTACATTAAGCCAGTGGTTCTCCACTGGACCCATTTCGCCTCCCAGGGGACTCTGGCAGTGTCTGGAGACATTGTTGACAGTTACAACAGATGATGTTACTGGCATCTAATGGGCAAGTGGAGGTCAAAGATGCTAACTCCATGTCCTACACAGGACACCCCTGCCACCAGTATCCAGCCCCAAATGCCAATAGTGTCTAGGAGGTTTGAGATGTAATCACCCATTTGAAAACTTCTCCCCCAACCTTAGGTGACAAAGGGGACAAACTTTTCATCCCTGAGCCATCCAAGCCCACTCTGGGATCCCGCCGTAAGTGGAAGCCTCATAAACGTGGGCTGAATGAATGGCCCGAGACACCGGCACGTGGTCCGAAGTAGCAATGCTGCCGCCTTCATTTTTAATCTGTGGCTACCGAGACTGGGGCTCCCACATCCTCATATGCCCACAGCTGAAATACGGTGGGCATGGGCACCCGAAGAGCCCGCAACCAGCAGACATAGGACCCAGGCGTCTCTTCACCGGAAACACTGAGGTCAGGCCCTTCAGGAGAGCTGGGTGGGGTGTCCTCCTGCAGAGTTCTGTGAAACAAGGGGACTGGGCTGAGAAAGCCCAGGGCGGCAGGGGAGGACCTCAGCCCTCAGAGGGAGGGCCTGGCTCTGGGCTGCCAGCAGGAAGCCTGCAGCTGCCCTTCCTCTGTGGCCCCTCTCCCCCCAGCATCAAGCTCCAGTGGGCCTGTGTGTCTGCCAGATGGCAACGCGCTATGTGTCAGGAGATAATCGCTATTAAAAATTCACTGGGTTTTATTTTATCTTTTTTTTCCCCTCGGTTCCGTTTGGGCTCTCTGCTTCCTCCTAAAGAAGCAGACCAAACTGCCATCCATTACACTGTTTTAATTGTCTCTAATTAAAAGAAACATTGACTGGGTCACTGGGGTTTCTCCATTCTGGTGGCTGGTGGCGGGGATCAGGGGCTCCTCTCCACCCTCAGCAGCCTGATGGCTGTGGACCCCCCCAGCTCACCCAGCCCCTCCCGGGGACACCCGCAGTCCTCTGCAACCGCTTTTCTGCCCAAGGAACTCAGCTCTGCCAAATGGGGTCACTGGTGTGATGACTTCAACACCCCAAGAGGCACCAAAGAAAATCTAGACGTGAACAGGTGAAGGCAGCGTCAGAGCACCCTGGGCGAGGTGCAAAAGGCCTGTGCTGCAGCTCAGTCCCCGCAGCAACTTCCCCTGGCAAAGGCTCAGATCCCATCCCTGCCCTGACCTGCTCCAGGCCTCGGTTTGTCTCATGGCTACTGTGACATCCACATGTTACATGGCTGAAGCGGATCCCAATCCAGAGGTCAGGGCTGTGTGTGCGGGGATCTCAGGTCAGGTGAAGGAGGCAGACACCCCGTGCTGGCCCCCGTTGGGGTCCGTCGAGGATTTGGGCCCTCATTCCAGCTTGTTCTGGGTGCTGAGGATGGAGCGGGAACAGATCGGCTGGCACCCTCTGGAGGAGGGTGGGAGGTGATGCGCTGACCGTGCGGGACCCCAGCTCTGGCACTCAATGAGCCTCACGGGAGCCAGGCCAGGAGGGGCCTAGGCCTCAGGATGGCAGATGAGGCTGAGGATGAGCAAGGGTGATGAATCCCCAGGCTCCATCACTGTCACAAGAGGTCACGGTGAGGACAGGGTCCCAGGCATCCTGCTGCCTGGCCAGAGGCTCTGACTCCTCTCCACCTCCACCTCCACCTTCAGACATCCTCAACCTGCAGACTAGTGACAGCTAAGGCAGCTACTGGACCAGGACTGGACTTGGCTGTGCTCGCTTAGACTGCGAGGCTTTTTCTCCGGCCAGCCCAGCCCACTTCTCCTACCCGCACTGGAGACCAGAGAAGGCAAGTGAAGTCCAGCCACCCGGTGGGACACAGGCCCCGAGGCGGGTGGTCCTTGGCTCTCGGCCTCATCTCTCCAACCTCTGCCTCTGCCTTCACAAGGCTTTGCCTGTGGCTCTGTTTTATTTCCTTGTAAGGACACCAGCCAGTCTTATAGGGCCACCCCAATCCAGGTTGATATCATCTCAAGATCCTTAGCTACCTGCATATTTCCAATAAGGTCACATTCTGAGATTCTAGGTGGACATGAGTTTTGGGGGACACTATTCACCCCAGTACAGATGACCTACAACACCACCAGCATATAATTAGCATTATAACACTAATACACGCATTATTCCATTTTCCTCCCAGATCTCGTATCTTAGACATCAGTAGATGGGAAAAGGCAGTCACTCTTGCCAAACTTCTGTTCTCAATGATAGTGCGTCAGGGAGGGCGATGGGAGCGGAGAAATGGCCATGGTCAAGGTCCTCCCACAGGCTCCGAAGGGCCGCCAGCCTCCAGGCGCCTCACTTCCCCAGGCCCCAGACTGAGGGAGTCCCTGGGCCCAGGATACACCGTGGTCCCTAAGGAAAGCCAGTCCAGCTCTACTGCACGGAAATAGGAAAGAGAGCCCCCCCCCCCCCAAAAAAAGAAGGGCCTTGCCCAGTCATACATTTGCTTCTGGATTCTTCCCTGTTCTTCCAGCACCTACTCAAGGATCCCTGAGCAGGGACCGCACAGGTAAGAGGCAACCTGCCATGAAGACCTCGGTCGCGGATTTCCAGAGGACGATGGACTGGGAAAGCCAGAGACACAGGCAGAAAATAGAGAAGAGACTTTAGAGGTAAAACAAGGGGTGGGCAGAGAGGAACTCCTGACATGGGAGCAGGCAGGTCTAAGCCCTCCTACCTCCATTCCACATGTTCTCCTTTGTGAGACGCCCCTTCTCCCCCCCCACCCCACCCCCGTTGTTGCTTTCCATGCAAAGACTTTCTCAGAGACCCACCACTGAGGATAGCTAATTAGGTAATCTGTGTTCTAAGCACTGTTTACATATACTAACCACTGAGCTCAGCACCCTTAAGAGGTATGTGGGGGTTCTGAGACATGTCCACAGATTCTTTGACCTCTTTCCCTCTGGAGGTGAAGTCTCCACCCCCTCCCATTGAACCCAGTGGTGGCTGCCTGGGGGGGGGGGATCGGAGCAAAGGCTGGGGAGCACATAGGAGGGGTGAGGTTGAGCAGCCTCCATCTGACTGCAGCCTCACGAGACCCTGAGAACTGCAAGCTGTACCCCCAGATTCATGAGCGAACACAATGTCACTGTTTTAAGCCATTGTGTTGGGGTGGCTTATAACGCAGCAGCAGTTACCTGGAGCAAGATGGGTGCTATCCCTTTTACAGGTGAAGAACTGAGCCACAGAAAGGTTAAGTGTCTTGCTCAAGGGCACACAGACAACAGCAGGCAGATCCAGGATACAAGCCCAAGCCAACTGGCTCCAGACAAGATCAGGTAGTAATGGAGACACAGGCGCCCCATACTAACAGCGAGGGCCTGGGATGCCCACCTGGCTTCTGAGCCCAGGACCTGGCAATTCAACCACTGCTTAGTCCCGCTTCTCAATTTGCCTCTTTCTTCCTGGTTGAGGGTCCCTAGAGACCCCCTTCACCCCCAAATAAAGCAAAACATCTGCAAACCTGCAAGTGGCTTATCTGGTTTACCTGCTGAAAGACACAAGCAAACATGCTGCCAACCCCAATGC
>PVJC01018909.1:0-30817 GCA_004026665.1 Murina feae | reverse complement strand
AGTGAAATAAGCCAATCAATGAAAGAAAAATACCACATGACCTCACTTATTTATGGATAATAAAGACCATTACAAAATGATAAACATAAACAAATACAGAGACAGAGCAGCCTTGAACAGACTATCATACTACAGCTGGAAGGCTGGGGATGGTTGGGGGGGAGTTGGGAGATCAACTGAAAGACTTGCATGCATGCATGTGAGCATAATCAGTGGACACGGGAAACTGGGGGTTAGGGAGGAGGGGGGGGAAGGGCAAGGGGAAAAAATGGAGATCTATCTATCATCTGTTGTAATACTTATCTATCACTTGTTGTAATACTTTAAGCAATGAAATAAAATAAAATAAAAAAATAAAAAAAACAAAAAAACAAAAAAACAAAAAAACAAAGCTTCAATTTTCAAAGAAAAAAAAAAAGAATAACATCAAACTTTTCAAGCATTTTGCTTCACTGATTATAGTTACACAAAAATCATGAGGCTATACTAAATGATGGAAAAAGCAATGAAGCCCTAGAGAGTTTAATATTCAATGGGTTCTATTTTCTGTATTAAGTTAATATGTGCACTAAATCTGTTCTTGCCAAACACCTAGGAATTACATTTGATTCATCCCTATCCCTCATCCTCTAAATCTATTCCCTCTGAAGCTTCCACATATTTTACCTCCCAAATACTTGTATATCCAAAATTTGTCCATTTTTGTCTATCTCTATGACTGTCACTATTGTTTAAAGCTTTATCTTTATCTGGAGCACTGAAATACTCTCCTAGCTGGTCTCTCAGCTGCCACTTTTGGAAACCATCAATCCAAGTGACAGCCTTAGTGCCCTTTTTAAAATGTAAATCAGTTCATGTCACTCTCCAGCTGAAACCTCTTCAGTGGCTAACCATTGCATCTAGAATAAACTCCAGACTCCTTACCCTGATCTACAAACCCCTCCCTGATGTGGGCCTTTGCTCTCTGACCCCACTATGCTCCAGTACACTGCCTTCTTTCTGTTTCTCCAGCACTTCAAGCTCACACCTGATTTTGTGCCTTGCACTTTTGTTCCTCTGCCTGGAATTCTTCCTTTGATCTTTGCATGACTAGCTCCTTTTTGGCATTTGCATCTCAGAACAAAATTCCTCTCCATTGAGAGAGACCTTCTCTGATCACCCAACACCATTACATCCTCTATCCTATCACTCAATCCCATTTTTAAAACAGCACTTTTCATTATTTCATAATTTCTAAGGCATTTATTTATTTGGCTATCTCCTACTAGAATGCAAAATCCATGAGAGTAAGGACATCAAAAACACTTTCTGGGACTTATCTGATTTGTGATAAGCATTTTTAAATAGGTGAATGGGAAAAAGGGATAAAAACAAATTTATGTTTAATAATTTAAGTCGATGTTGAATTGTTAAGATTCTTGATCTGAGAGCACAGTAAAGCTTTGTCTCTGTGGATGGTTCAAAATAAGGAACAACTGGAATATACAAAAACTGGAATGTGTATGTGTGTCCTCTTTCTGTCTCAGAAACATTAGAAATCACTTCCGCCTAGCCTCTTTTCAAAAAGTAAACAAAGATAAATAGGATTAAATAATCACATGGAAAGTAAGTTTCAGAAATGGGACTAAAACCCACCTCTCCTAAGTTCCAGTATGGAACTTTTCACACTTTACTACTAAAAATCAAATATTCTGTTCATTATCAAATATTGGTCCTATTATGGCATAAAAAATCATAAAGGAAGGTTTACTAGTTAGTGACGAGGCCCAAATGAATTAAAGAAAGAAGTCTGACTCATGAGTATATATGGTCTGCTATGGCTGAATACTTAAAATTTTAAAACAAAGACAAATCGCACACGTACAGTTGTCATGAAATATTAACATTTAGTCAATGCTGAATGATGACACCTAGTTTTTAGACATGTATTGTAATAAAGTTGCTAAAAATAATTTGTAACATTGCAAAATGTTTCAGATGATTATTTTTAGCATATAATACTTTCAATTCACAGAAAGACTTGTATAGTAAATCAGTTTCAAGTAAATGGAAGTTTAAAGAAATATTTCCCTTATATTGGGTCATGCTTTTATTATAGGCATAAACCTATAGTTCTAGTAAGTTGAGTAAGCTTTTATTTTTTAACTTAGGATCAGAATGTCAAAATGTCAATTTAACTTGGTGTCTGAAAACTTGCAAAATTGATTTGTAGAATTAATAATAGTTTAAAAGATTTCCAGATCACAAAATGTTTTCACTTTTTTTCAATCTTTTAAATTGTATAAATACACTAAAACTTACAATCAGTTGTTATAACTGCCTCTAGATCTTATACATTACAAAATAGGAGAATGTGATCGTTATATTCTCCAGCACATTCTTTGGGGTATAAAATGAATGAGACAAAGGAGTCACAAGCTATCAGAATGTGATATATATGCATTTGCAAATCAAGTCAAAGTATTAAATAATTAACACAGAGGTAGGTCATGCAGGGAGCATGAAAGACAATTGATTGTCCCTGTACTCAAAAATTTTACAATCTTGTTGATAAGAAAAAACAATTACATTACAAGCCACAATTATATTGACACACACGTATAAAGAAGGTAAAGTCATAGAAAACATAAACTTTAAGAAAAGTGTAAGTCTTCCCTGATACTTGTCATCTTGAACTATTAGGTACTGTGAATTAGGGTTTCTCAATTTACATGGTTCACTTTTTGGAGTGCTCTCAGCTTTGATTTTTTAACACCTCAAAGATTCCAAAGGGGTGTTGAACCTTCTGACAAAAGTCTTCAGGTGGACCTTGAAGCTATCTTTAAAGAAACCTTTTTCAGTAGACAAAACGTTTTGTTCAGCTTGGTTTTTGTTTTTTAATTCTAAAAGCACCAATTTCACTTTCCAAGGGACACCTCTTTTCAGATGCAAATGTAACTATTTCTTAAACACTCTATTCACATGTTAACATTATCCTTTTCTGAATCTAATTAACAAAAGGAAGGAATGTTTTATACTTGGTTCCAGATTTTGAATTAATGTGAAATATTGATGTTCCCAATTTTGGACAAGATTTTTATTTAAGGTATCTTTTCTTTGATTGTGAAATATGTCATACATACAGAAAAGTATATAAAAAGCAATGTACAGTTCAAATAATAACTACATACTGAATGTCCATATAACCATCACTCTGATTAAGAAATAAGATCCCAGGTATTTTTAATGCATTATCACTGAAGGAAGGGAGCAGTTTACTATGAGACAGAGTCTAAACTTTCCTATTGTTCTTTGATCAAAAAATGAAAGTTTTCCCTCCTTATTTCTCTATAGATTCCTTAGTCCCAACTTTGGAAGAGGTCCTGAAGTAAATAAGCACATTTTACTTCCTAACTCCTGAACACAAATTAATTTTTTAACATAATAGTTCGTAATAAACCAATGATGTATTTTAGGGGGAAAAGGAACATAAAATTAATAAAGAGTGAAACATTTTAAGCTTATTATGCTGCTGATATTTTCCTAATTAGGATTTATTATCATGTATTGTCGTTATTTTTAATTAACCTCTGAAAAAGTTTGACAAGAAATGAGTGAATGTTTAACAAATCTAAACCAAATGTAATCTCCAACATGATCTCAAGGCCCTAAATGCTGAAGAAAGGGATTAAATGGTGTTTCATTGTTTTTTTAAAAAATGCATTGTCTTCTGGGCTCATCACCTAATGTAGTACTTTGCAATTTGGTAAAATCTTTCATTCAACAAGGAGTTATTGAGTTCAATGCAGTATTAGGCACCATGAAGGGGTGAACAAAAATAGGAAAACATAATCCTTACCTTCAGGGGGGCTTACAAAACAATGAGGAAGATAAAGTACCCACTAATGAGGCAACTGAAAAGTACTTAAATTACACAAACAATTGCCTGATAGTAAAATACAGACTGAATACAGAAAGACTTGACAACCAAAATGGTTAAATTTCAAAAGCAGTTTGTAAGACAGTTGTTTTGAACTTAGAACACATTTTACCAACAAAAACATTCTAAATAAATGTTAACTGTACTTGCCAAAAGAAACTCATGTAATCCATAGTATATGAAAACTGTCTGTATATCTGCTAAAGTATAGAAAGCAAAAATGTTGTATTAACAATTAGACAAAAATTAGAAAATAACAATGATTATGAAATAGGTTTGTAAATATATGTAGACATATTATGAATGTTGATGTTTAAGAGCATGTTTAATTAAAACAGGAAGATGAAGATTTCTGTGAAGATTCTGAAAGGGATCCTTATGGAGAGTACTTGTGATCTATGAGGTATCTAATTTAACTTTGAAAGACGCATTTTTCATTTTCATTAACTCATTCAGTAAGTATCGAGGATCTCTACTACATGTCAGGCATTAATGAACACAACAGAACATGGAGTTTACATTCTTGGAGGGGGTAAATGGTGTCAAGAAGTGATTGTTTTCCTTCCTTGATAAAAGTTTATAATCACCATTACTCTCTCTGTTTATAGCCAGCATTAATTTTATATTTGTCACTTTAATTATCAAGGTTGAAATGTGTCTTTGTTCTCAAATAAAGGAACTAAAAAGGTAGAGGAAAATAGGGTACAGACATTTCCTGAGACTTCTGAAAACTGCAAGATAGGAAAGAGAAATGTATGGGAAAAGATTAGCTTAGCCATGGTGAATGAGAGAATAAAATGGGCATGATTCCTTTGAGGAGAAAGCAGTATCAGGCAGAAGTCATCAAGTCTTGCCATCAGTCATGGAAAGCTTGGGTACAATTACATGTAATTTGGAGGAGGAAATAGTCTTCAGTGGCCATTTAACATTTCAGTGGCCTGTATTGAACATTTCTTTTCTCCTGCTTCCCTACTTTCCTCAGTCCCTTCCACCTTGCTTCCTCCCCTCCCCTCTCCTCCTCTATCCTCACTCTCCCTTTTGTTTCCTCCTTTTCCCCTCCTGAACCCTTCCCTCCCATCCCCCACACCTCCCTTCCCTTCTCTTTCCTCCCTCTCCTCTCCTCCCCTTCCCTCCCCTCCCTTCCCCTTACCTTCTGTTCCTTTCTTTCTTGCTTCAAACAAACATGTACTGGTGCTTTTCAGGCACTGTCCTAAGCATTAGGGATTCAAAGATGAATATGATACAGTTCCCAATCTTGGTCCTCAAAGTTTTTATAGTCTAGAACAGTGTTCTCAACTCATGGATTTTTTAATCTCCAGGAATAGTACTTTTAACTGCTTAACAACCTGTGTAGTACAAGCCTACCAATCTGAATGTAAACTCATGGACATGGACAGCAGTATGGTGATTGCAGGGGTGGGGAGTGGGGGTGCAGGTGGAGGAGGTAGAGGATGGTATAGGTGGGATAAATGGTGATGGATGGGGATTTGACTTGGGGTGGTGAACACAATACATTTTGCGGATGATGTGTTGCAGAATTGTGAACCTGAAACTTGTATAACGTTAATCAGTGTCACCCCAATAAACTCAATAAAAAGGGAATTTTTTTTTAAATAAAAATTTGGGCGGGGGGGAAGGAAAAGAATGTATGCCAGTCAAAGTTGTAGAGTAGGGTCCTGGAAATCTACTACTGTGCCTGTAGTTAACCTTATAGTGGCTGGACAATGGAGAGATGGGAGGTCCTGAAAGAAGGGCTAAAGTAGCCAGGATAATTAGATTGAGTAAGAGCATTTTGGTGGGGGTTGGGGGAGGGTGCGGATGGAAAGTTCAGGACACTAGCTATTTACCAAATGGTAGAAAAGTGTTAGTCATTTTGGCGATTATCATTTAACAATAATATGACCTTATCAATGAATAACAATGAAATCCTTAGCTCTACATACATGCAAAGATTATGAAAATTAGTGGTTGTGAGTGAGGGAAGCTTAGTATTGAGGAAGATGATTGACATTAATCAGTGATTGGGAGGCAAGGATATTCAGACAAGAGAAATGGCCTAAGTAGCAGTGAAAATAAAATCGTATGCAGAATACCCCAAAGAAACCAACCAACTGAAGTATAGGCAGTGAGAATGTATTATAATAGAATGAGGAATAAATTTGGAAAAATGGAAATGTGGGTTGTGAGCAGCAAAGGAGTGAGAAAGAGTGTTGCTTGTGATGTCAATTGGGAAGAGGGAAATTTATATGCTAGGAGTAGGAGTTTAGTTCTGACAGAGCTGAAAAACAAGGAGGAGGACACTTTCTTTATACAACCTTAAAGGGAGAATGGTATGATGCAAGTGAGATATAAGGGAAAATATTCTACTGACTATGGAGACAGAAGAAGGGTAAGGCCAGTTTAAAAGGCTATTTCAGCAATCCTGGTCAAGTCAAGTTGGTTAGGGACCAAACCAGGATAGTGACTGGAAATTGAAGGAAAGAGTTCAAACTGTTAGATATTGCAGGGCCATGTTAAGAGTGGAGAAAAATGAATGATCTTGATCAGAATACATATTATATCCTAAATCTGATAGCTGGCTTCCTCAACATCCAAAGGAAACTAAACTGCAAGTCTTTAATACTAATTCCTTTAAAGTATCAAATTTAACCATGTAATGATCCTATTTAATTTACAAAATAAAGATTCTCATTTTTGAAGACAAGGCTGTATAAACTGATAATCTTTTCAACACTAAGAACAAACCAACAAGGAACAGCATAAAGCTAATTTTTGTATTGTTCATTTACATTAGCATAGAAAATGTATATGGCGCAAAGTCATGGAAAGTTGTGTGAAATATGCTAGATTTCATTGCTCTGATATTTAGTTAACTTACTAAAAGTCATTTTGAAATGAAAGTTTCATCTTTTAGAGGTGGGGAGAAATGCTTGATTTCTTTACTGAGTTAATTTTCAGTTGACTCCTAAGATAACAGGGAAACCTTAGGAGCCTAATTAAACCATGCATTTGCTCTAATTAATTTAGCTGTAGACTGCATAGAAACAAAAGCAGCAAACGGATCTGTTCTGTGTGCAGCAGACATTTGATGGTAGTTTTCTCCAGTAGAGGTTTTGAGTAGCACACAAGGAAAGAAGCAGAGATGCAAAGCCATCATCTGCAAGCAGTGGCTGCAGCCACAAATCACAGGGCTGCCCTTGTTCCTGCATAGCGTAGAAAACATCATTCATAATCTATGATTTTATTTATGTCCAAATACAGAGAAAGCAATCATCACCACTACCATCATTCTTGAATATCAAAGATACCACATTTTCATCAACATAATTGGATGCTAGCTCACAAAAAACAATGGAGTTATTAAAGGTCATTTATATATTGGGCAAGAATAATATAGTGCTTTTATACTGGTTACTTTTTCCTCTTAGGGTTTATTCTCTTGAATAATCTCCCTATTTAATGCAACAGTTTAATTTTAAGGTAAGTAAATCCATACTTTTATTATCTATTTTTATTTTAGTAAATTGGAGTTTTGACTACTGATGATCACATATATGAGGGAAAAATATGAGTTTTTGTTACTACTGACTACTTAATTCAGTTAAACAACTACTTTCTTAAAACAGGATTCATAGGAAACTCGTTTTAAAGGCAAACCCCTTTAAGGGCATATTTCTTCATTAGACAGAAACTGATTTAAAATTACTGTGGCTGTGTTTATCCATTTACCTTAGTTTCTAGGTGTAACATACCAGATGGAATGCTGTTTCCCCCTTCAGCTAAACTGGCAAACAAATAAGAAATAATTCAGGTTTTATTGCCTTTAATCTGTTGTTTAAAAAATCTGTGTTTGAGATTCTTGGTTCAGAGTCCAAACTTTACAGAAATTATAACTAGATATGGAAAAGAAATTTAGCTTCCTGGGGAAACTTTTCCTAAATACAAAAACAAAAAAATTTTAGAGACAGTAGTCTGTAGCTAAGGAATAGTAGAACATTAAAGCAACCATCTGGTGAGGTCAGGCCAGATACAAAGTCTTTACTTTTTACCTAAACCATCTAGATGTCTGTACCACCCCTCCACTTTATTTTGCCCAAGGAAACCTGACCTAAACTAAACAACTATTCTATACCATTAAGTTGTCTAGGAAGATGAAAGTTTAAATATATGTCAGACAATCTGTAGCATCTGGTGCAATTCAGTAATGATGGTCTCTTCCTGAGAGCTTTAGTGTTGGACAAATTTTAGAATTGAGCTTTGGTTAACCTATGTAAAGAAAATAATGTTATTCTACCCACACATTCTCCCTGTTTACAATACTAATATTTGCCTAATTCTTTTCTCTTGTAGGGACATACAAAGTGAAATCTCTCTATGAAACATCACACTATATCTCTAATTCAATTTCAGTGCAGCAAAATAATACAATTTTGGTACAAATGGTCAGCATTGTTAATTTTTCACTGTAATTATTTAAATGTATTTTCACACTTCTATTTTTAACATGTTTACTAGTCCTAATGGTTTCATTCTAAAGTAGAGAATGTCATACAAAGTATTAAGTGTGCTACATAAAATTTACAAGTGTAGATGCACCAATAGTTTGCTGATATGAGAACAAAGTTACTTCTCTTTACAGTAGCATATAAGTTTAGATGTATGATGTTTTAAAAGAAGGTTGGAAGTGATCAGAGTGACATTTGTGGTTGTCACTAGCTCCCTTCTAAACTGCACAACAAACCTCATTTTGCCTAATTTGCACACTTTTCAAAATAGAAGAAAATCAATTTTAAATGTGATGTTTTTCATCAACAGACTAGGAAAAAACTTGCAACAAATATAACAAAGTTGTAATATCTTTATTATGTAAACAAGCCACACTAAGAATTTAATAGATAAGGTAGAGAACATAAAACACAAGGAATCTATTGTCAGCAAATATATATATATATATATATATATATATATATATATATATATATATATATATAAATTTTTTAACACTAGTAAACAAATATTCAAATGAAAAGAACAATGGAATACCATTTGATCCACCTTTCCAGTGATGTTTTAAAAAATAAGAATGTCCAATTGTCCAATTCTGGCAATCAGTGTGGTGACGGGGCAAAATTATGCAATTAAAAAAAACACATCAAACCTTTTAACTCAGTAATTCGACTCCTTGGTTTCCGCCCCAAAGGAGTAATTCTAAGCATTTAAAAAAGCTATAGATATAAGATGTTCACTGCAACTTTACCTATAATATTGAAAAAATGAAAATGAACTAAATACCTCAAAGCATAAGGATGATTAAGCGCATTAATATACAATTGTCTGGAATATTTTACTGCATTTTAAATTACGTTTAGGCTCGTTAGTAATAATATGGAGACATGTTATCATATAATGAATGTTAAGTGAAAAGAACAAGGTACAACATTACATACATTATAAGGCTACCACTCCATGTGAAAAAAATTCTTCAGACAAATTGGGATTTAAAAATACATTATCTTCAATATTTTTATTTAACATGCAGTTTAACATTTTCAATACATGTAAAATGTCATGTTTTTTATTTGAAGCACTTGCAAATGCATTGCATTGTTTTCAAAACATTTCTATCTAAAGCAAAACCTTGTGCCTGGAAAGACCTGTTAAATATCCTATCTATTATAAATACCTCAAGTTATTTTATACATTATCATTTAGGTTATAAGTGTAGGGAATCTTCTACATATGTGACTAGGCAGCTGAAACATATAGGTAGTAGTAGTTCCAGGGCTTTCTCAGCATCCACACTCATTCTGCCTCTAGCTCCTTTCAGAAATCATGGCTGCTCCTGGCACCTGTGAACATACTGCCCTTATAAACCTGTGGCAGCAGAGAGAATGTTATGATTGTTTCTAATATTTGGAGGATGACCAAAACCAATTTATTTTTTTCACCAAATGAGAGCATCCAAAAGGAACCCTTCATTGAAATATGTTTATTCTGTTTCCAACAGAGAACAAATTCTTAAGGGGGCAGAGATGGGGTTTATTTTTATGATGCATGCATTGTTTAGTTATACAATGCATGCATTGCTTACTGTTATATGTTATAAATAATATCCTTCAAAGCATCTACCCTAAGCCAAAGATGAACCAATATTTTATTCCTTTAGAAAGAAATACCGTATGTCACCCTCCCTTACCTTCAGCCCAATTCTGTCTTTGCAACTGTAGTCATTCTTTTGGTATTGTAGTGTAATATGGACCCATTTCCTAAAATCCTGGGGATAGGGGAGAGAAGGGAGAGAAGAGAAGGGAGAGAAGGGAGAAGGGGGGTGATTGAGAGAATCAGAAACAATTCAGGAGGTTGCACTTACACTCCGGCAGTTTTTCCAGAAATGAGGGAGGCAGTAGTTCTTATTTGTGTGGTGTCAAATTGTAGACTGAAATTCGACAAAAATCTTTTCTTGACGCGAGGATGCGAAATACATTGTAGGATATGTATTCCGTCCGTATGATCCTTTGTTTTAGCTAGGTATGAGCTTTCCTTTTCCTAAAGTTTTTTCGGTTTCATTAAGGAAAAGGGGAAATTAATTTTATTTGGAAATGTTCTTAAAGGCGCCTTTCAAAGCTTCTCTCACGGGAAAATATCACAACTCAACACTGGTGTTTTTCAGTGAAACTCGAGTCTGATTCCCCCCCCACACATGGCTGTAGACTTTGCAGGCCCCCAAATTTGTGCTTCCAGTCACCACTAATCAAATAGCCAGAAACACCGTTTTTAGCCAAACTGCGTCTCCTGGGGCTAGAAATGCTCTCTGGTTAAAGATTATGTTCATTTGGAAGGCATCGCTGTTACTAGTGTGCCTTATGGCTAAGGGCTTTTGTCAGGGCCTGGGAGGGCTCAGGAATTGCTTGCAGGGCGGTGGGTGGCAGGTCTGAGAGTCCTTGTCCTTAACATGTTTCCAGGGGGATACCCGCACTTTCTCACCAGACGCTCTGCTCACCGTGCGCTGCTTAGCGGGAGCTAGTGGACCCGACTGTGATAGGAGTAGAGAATTTATGTGAGGGGCAGGGAGCAAAAGAGGGCGCTAGGCTGGGTCCGGTAGGCAGGTCACCGCGGCTCAGGGATTTACATGAGTTTATCACTACTATTAACAGCTACTTGGAGAGGGTTGTTTACGGCTTGAGTGAGTGACAACCAGACAGCGGAGCCCACTCCGTGACCCAAGCCACGCCCCCCAGCCTCTCAGCTCCCCTCCTGCCCAAACTAATTAATTCAGGGTCGCCTTCCTCCCAGACACTCCCATTGGCTCCCATCATATCCAATGAGAACCTCGTAAGAGTTTCACCTGGCCCCCATTTCCCAAATAAACAAACAAACCGTCCCAAGACAGTGCCAGCTCTCCTCCTTGGCGTCTCCCCGAGTGATTGTGCTTCGCTCCCTCCAGTCACCTCTCGCACCCTCCAGCGAATAGAGCCTGGGCTGTGGCGCCCCCGCCTGGATGGGCTCACTGACCACTTTCTTCACCGCCCGTCCAGGCCTTCTCCCACCCCTCTGTGCAGTTGTGGAGTCCTCCTTAGAACCAGGGTGGCCAGAGGGCCCCCGTCTCCTCCCGTTGGTCCCCAGGTGGCCCACAGGTCCGAAGAGTGACCTAGACTAGAGGGTCTAGGTAGGGTGAGAGGTGGCCCCGCTTCTCGGGATGGCAGCCCGCTCCCTTGCACACCTCTTTCTGGCTGCTGTTCGCAGCGCCCCTCCACTGCGCTGGTAGCTGGAGCTGAGGCGGCTGCCGCGTGAGGCTGCGGTCACGTGTTGTTTTGCCCGCCGCTGTGCGCTCCGAGTGAAGTAGGCGGGGGCGCGGGCCGAGGCGGGAGGGTGGACAGGGGTAGACGGCCTCTTTCCCCAGCCCTCCCTTCCCCGAGCTCCCCTCCCCCTCGCTCACCTTAAAACATCGCGCATCACCATGGCGAGTTGCTCTTTCGCTCACGACCGAGCGACAAGGAGACTGAGAGCTGCAGCAGCGGCTACAGCGGCAGCTCTAGCTGCAGTGGCGACCACCCCACTTCTTTCCTCGGGATCCCTCACCGCACTCATTGGGACCGGGTCTTCTTGTCCGGGAGCCATGTGGCTTTCCTCCGCCACGGGCTCCCGGCCGCACTCCGAGTCTGATGAGGAGGACCTCCCCGTCGGCGAGGAAGTCTGCAAACGCGGCTACCTGCGGAAGCAGAAGCATGGGCACAAGCGCTACTTCGTGCTCAAACTCGAGACCGCCGACGCCCCGGCGCGGCTGGAATACTACGAAAATGCCAGGAAGTTCCGGCACAGTGTCCGCGCCGCGGCCGCCGCAGCGGCAGCCGCCGCCTCCGGCGCCTCGGCCCCGGCGCTCATCCCGCCGCGGCGCGTGATCACCCTGTACCAGTGCTTCTCCGTGAGCCAGCGAGCCGACGCAAGGTACCGACATCTTATCGCTCTTTTCACCCAGGATGAGTACTTCGCTTTGGTGGCCGAAAACGAGTCGGAGCAAGAGAGCTGGTACTTGCTGCTCAGCCGCCTCATCCTCGAGAGCAAACGCCGCCGCTGCGGCACGCCCTGCGCGCAGCTGGATGGAGAGCCGGTCGCGCTGGCGGCCCCAGCGGTGGCGGAGCCACCGTTCTACAAAGATGTGTGGCAGGTAATAGTCAAACCCAGGGGGCTGGGGCATAGAAAAGAGCTGAGCGGCGTGTTCCGGCTCTGTCTTACCGACGAGGAGGTGGTGTTTGTGAGGCTGAATACCGAGGTGGCCAGCGTGGTCGTCCAGCTCCTGAGCATCCGTCGCTGCGGACACTCTGAGCAGTATTTCTTCTTGGAGGTCGGCAGGTCCACCGTCATCGGTCCAGGGGAGCTCTGGATGCAGGTCGATGACTGTGTGGTGGCCCAAAATATGCATGAGCTCTTTTTGGAGAAGATGAAAGCCTTGTGTGCAGACGAATACCGCGCCCGCTGCCGCAGCTACAGCATCAGCATCGGGGCCCACCTGTTAACCCTGCTGTCCACTAGGAGGCACCTGGATATGGGGCCGCTGGAGCCCGGCGGCTGGCTAAGAAGGTCCCGCTTTGAACAATTTTGCCACCTCCGGGCCATCGGTGACGGAAAAAACGAGATGCTCCTCAGCAGGCACTCCGTAACACCCAGCGAGCCTGTGTCCCACTCCAGGCGAGGAAGACTGCACCTGCCCAGAGCGCGCAGGTCCAGGAGAACGATTTCTGTGCCAGCCAGCTTTTTTCGACGCCTCGCACCCTGCCCGGTGCGCGCTCGGCAGACTGCAGAACCTCCCAGCGACAGAGTTTGCCTGTTTTCTGAAGCGTCTAGTTCTGGTTCTGGCAACTCTGGGGAAGAAGGCAATCCTCACGGCCAAGCGGGTCAGGAAGGAAACACAGGTGACTACATGCCCATGAACAATTGGGGCTCAGGAGGTGGCCAGGGCTCAAGTGGCCAAGGCTCCAGTAGCCAGAGCTCAGGAGGAAACCAGTGCTCAGGCAGGGGGCAGGGCTCCGGAGGTGGCCAGGGTTCAGGGGGCCAAGGTGCAGGAGAAAACCAATGCTCAAGAAATGGCCAGGGCCCCGCAGGTGGGCACGGTTCCAGCAGTGGCCAGGGAGCCAGTGGTGGGCACGGCTCAGGTAGTGGCCGGGGACCAGGAGATGGCCAAAATTCAGGTGGTGGCAAGCACTCTGGAGGGGGCAAAGGCTCAGGAAGTGGGAAAGATTCCGATGGCAATAGTGAGTGGGCAAAATCTCTGAAGAAAAGATCCTACTTTGGCAAGTTAATTCAAAGCAAGCAACAGCAAATGCCACCACCTCCACCACCTCCGCCTCCACCCCCGCCAGCGGGAGCAACTGGTGGGAAAGGGAAGTCTGGGGGAAGATTCCGACTTTATTTTTGTGCTGACAGAGCAGCCACAAAAGAAGGCAAAAAAGTCGAAGATACAGGGACGCTGGAAGGTGTAGCTTCGGGTCCTCACAGGGCCAGAGCTTTTCATGAGGATGAGGATGACCCATATGTGCCAATGAGGCCAGGGGTGGCTGCCCCTCTGGAAAGCTCCAGTGATTATATGCCAATGGCTCCTCAAAATGTTTCTGCTTCAGTAAAGCATCGCTCCCGATCCTCTTTTGAAGATTCAAGAGGGTACATGATGATGTTTCCCAGAGTGAGCCCACCACCTGCCCCAATTCCTCCAAAAGCATCTGATCCTGCTAAAGAGGATGACTCTAAGGACAATGACAGTGACAGTGATTACATGTTTATGGCTCCTGGAGCCGGTGCAATTCCAAAAAAACCCCAAAATCCTCAGGGAGGCTCTTCCTCCAAAAGTTGGAGCTCCTACTTCTCTTTGCCAAAAACTTTTCGGAGCTCCCCATTGGGACAAAGTGACCACAGTGAGTATGTACCAATGTTATCTGGAAAAATCCTGGGGAAGGGCCTAGACCAAGAAGCGTCGTCAATCAGGGGCCCCAAATATGCAGCTTCAAAGCTTTCAGTTGCGGGGTTTGAAGCTACCCTCCAGTCAATCTCAAAGCCTGGAGATGGGAGTTCACCTCCAAAGCCTTCAGATGATGGGCCCCCCAAGGACCAGGCTAAGAGACCTAACCGACTTTCTTTTTTTACAAAAGGAAATAAAATCGAGCCCAAACCACAGAAGCCCACACGTGAGCAGAGAGAGGCTGACAGCTGTAGTGACTATGTCAACATTGACTTCACTAAAAGAAGTAGCAGCTCGCCAGCCCCCGTTCCTCAAGGACTGCCCCATTCCTGGGGCATAATTGCAAATCCCAGACAGTCAGCCTTTTCTCATTACATGAATATTGAGTTCAGAGTGCCATTTCGAAATGCAACAAATGTCCTCTCAAATCTTTTAAGAGCTATTCCAGGTGCCAACCGCTTCTTTCTGGACAGTACTAGACCACTTCTGCCTCTTCCTACCAATGCTACAAGTAGCAATGCTAGTGAGGAAGAGTGTGAGTACATTGAAGTGACATTCAACCCAGCAGTGGCACCAGCCTTGCCTTTTGGTGACCGTGCCATTCGCTATGATGCTGAAACAGGTCGAATCTATGTGGTTGATCCGTTTTCTGAGTGCTGTATGGACATTTCTCTCTCCCCTAGCCACTGCTCAGAACCACCACCTGTAGCTAGGCTGCTGCAGGAACAAGAGCTGGAGAGAAGCCCACAAAGCCGATCGCAAAGTGTCTTTGCATCCACTAGAGCTGCTGTCTCGGCTTTCCCTACCGACAGCCTGGAGAGAGACCTCTACACCTCTCTAGGCTCGACCTCGGCTGTGGGCGCTGAGCCAACCTTAGCTGTAGGCCAGGCTCTCGCCGCCGCCTCCGCCCTCGCCGCGGTCCCTGGTATGGGAGCAGCCGCCGCGGGCTTCGAGGCTGCCTCTGGAATTAACTCTGCCTCTGCCTCTGCCTGCTGGTTCCAACCTGTTGCTAAGGCTGCTGGTGCCGAAGCAGTAAGGGGTGCCCACGTCGTTGTCGGTGGCTCCAACCCTAGAGCCCCAAACCCACCTGCAGACCTTGCCGGAGGTGAGAACGGGGTTGGTGAGGCTGCTGCTGCAGCTGCCGCTCCCCCGCCACCACCTCGCCACTGGTTGCCTAGGCTGCCCGAGAGAGAAGATTCTGACGAGGAAGACACATACGTGAGAATGGACTTCGCAGAACCTGAGGACAAATAGTTCGACTCTCCCCAAAGAGGTTGGTAATTTTTGAATGAATTTCCCTGAGGTTCATGGTTAGTGTTTAATGAATTAATGCACTACTACATCTAAGATGTTAGGGAAACTAAATCATTAGTTTAAATTGTTGAAACTTCATTCAGTGTTAATCCAACAACAAAATAAAAATATATTTGTAAAGTGCTTTAAAGTTCTAAAATGAGTTAATATTTCATTAGCTGCTGCCTATTTAGCATGGAAAATAGAATTTAATTTTAATTATGTATGAAATATCTTGTGATCTTTACAAAAACGTAAGTTTCAATCCAATTATCATTTATTTATCTGGAAAGAACCGATTATCACTTAAGGATATGTAGCATGAGAGTGTTTTCAGGTATCTTTCCCTAACAATGATTTATGCAAATAAGACACCTTGGAATGAATCTCAAGAACTGATTTTCAAATCAACAAGTAAAAGATGTTTTTCTATGACTGCCCATTGTTATTTGCAGGAGTTTTAATAAGAGCACAGAATATCAAGTAATAATCAACTGTTAGCATTTAGAAGTGGATGACTTTCTTCTCTGAATGTTGCTTTTTAAAAAGCAATCATCCTTATATTAGTTTGCTGTAATTTACCAAGAAGGTTAAATCTCAGTTGTTACCGTGAATATCTGGAAGGAACAAAGCATAAATAATCCAAAACAACAGGTGACTAAAAGAGGAGAGTATTTGGCTGTGGAATGTGTTTTCCTGTTGATTTGTTTTGTTTTTACACACAGGACAAATTGCCAGAAACTTTTGAGTTTGCTTTTTCTCTGTCACTAACTGACAGGCAAGTCACCTTCCCTGTGCGTCATTTTCTTCATGTAACTCTCCACAAAGGGTATGGTGACAACGTGATAATAGGTATGAATATTGTTTCGAATGTTTAAACAGGTTAGAACATCTTCATTGGTGTGTCTTCTGGGATATCCAGGAACGCAAGATAATAAGGCTGGAGAAAGACCTGATCTTAGGGGCAGCCTACCCTGCAAGTGGAAGAATTTTAAAGGATTCCTTTACCAAAGGAAGAAATAAGCAAGAGTAGGAGCTGCCAGAGTTGAAAATAAGACTTTGAGTAAATCTACTGTGTACATTGTGCAGTGTCGTTATCAGTGTGTCTGGAGATACTCTCAAGAAATGATTTTAGAAGGTGATTGATGTTTCCATAGTCTCAAGTGCCTTGCCTCTTAATAGAATGCACTTCTTTCCAAATGAAGGGAAGGGATGGACCCCAACAGTTTTCATCCCAGTAGTCATTTTAGTGAAGATTTTTGCTTTGCTTACTTTCTGGAATGCTTTTGTGATTGGAACTCTGCCCACTGTGCTTGATCAGGCAGAACAAGTTGGGGACTGATCACAACAGTCACCTAACAAGCTTCCTATTTAGTGCAGGTGTTGCCTGCCCCCCTTCTCTCCTCCTGCTTTAGAGAATTTGCCATACAAAAACTCATTTTTGGCATGGACACATTAAAGAGTGATCATCAAAAGGACAAAAGGATGCTTTATCTTGCCAAAGGATTCCATTCAGATTTCCTTTAAATTGTGAGCCCTTCCCCCAACACAAATGCACACATGACTATCACTACTACTCAAACCATGCATTTAAAATATATAATTATATTTCCAAGAATTTAATTCATAATCAGCTTTTCAGGAACAGATCTATTTTAAAGGTACACCCAAAAATTGGTCTCAAGATATTGTTTGAGCCTAACTGCTGAAGACACCCTTAGTGATATTGATGTACGTATTTAATAGCTACCCGTGTCCCTGTGGCATCTTGGAAAGGTTTGTCTATACTTTCCAACACGTTTTGTTTCAGCAAAGATTAAAATTAGTGAAATCTTGTCCCTTAAATAAACCTTCACTTTCCAAGGATTATCCAGATTCAATTACTGTTATTTTAGCATAAGTTACTCATTTATAAATAACTTCAATCGATTTTGTAGTTAAACAATTTAATGTTCTCTATATGTATTCTTCATTGAGGAAATTCCTAACTGTATTAAGTGACTACAGCAAGGAGACTGTATTTCACAGGGAGGACAGGGCTTAGATTGAAACAAGAGAATGTATGTGGAAGCACATATATTGGTAAAGCACTTCTCCAATATATTATTTTGTTGTTGGATTAACACTGAAGTGAACTTGCAACAATTAAACTAATGATTTAGTTTCTTGCAAAAATGGTTGGTCCTGAGGATAATTCAAAGGCGTAATTAACTGAGCTGTATAAAAGGAAGGATGTAAAGAAAGAACTCATTGCAGGAATTGATTTGCTACCATTTTAATGTAAATTGATATGGTAGAGTGTGAAGTGTTAAGAAGGCTGGTTAATTCTGATTCATTTTGACTAAGGCTATAGAGTAATTTTCACCCATTTTTGCTCTCTCTTCACCTTCCTATCAAACATTAAAACTATATTTCATGGTAGAAATCAAAATATATTCTCTGACAAAGGAATAAAACCACAGTGTTTATTAGCAGTTATGTCTCTCAAAAGGTGATTTTATTTTATGGCAAGTGCTTAAAATAGTGCCTGGCACAGTGTAAGTGTTGTACATAAATTATTATACAACTATTATCATTGTTGTAACTGTTATTAATCTTAGAAACACAAAGGTAAATTAAAGTTCTCTGATCTCAAAACCTAATTTTCATTTTAGTCTTTACTTTCATTTAAAGTGGTTTATATGGTTGTTCAGAGTTGGGATCTTTATAGCTGGAATCTGTTTAGAATGTAAGTTAGATGAAGTGAGACTATATAAGTCAGTGAGATTGCTTAGTTCATGTCACATAAAATTAAAATATATCTCATTTCCCACAGTCACATAGTGTATATGTAATTATTTAAAAGCCATTTGTTCAAGACAATTAGAAAGAAATGCCCAGAAATATAACCTGGACTTGACCATTTATAAATGAAATAATTTTAAAAGTGTGAAGTGTTCACATTTTATAAGCACGGGTTATAAGCATTAGCATTTAAAGAGGAGAATATAGTTTCTTATATTATTTAGTCTAACTCTTGACTCACGTGTGGATTTTTGTCTTTTTATTGCTGTATCTGATATAGAATTTGAAATGACTTAAGGTGAAAAATTTACGGAATTTTTTCATTCTAGAGGTAGGTGGATAAGGGGAGTTGTAGGAGGAATGAGAGATTTGGTCAGCCAAAGTAGCAATGTTATGATAGCACTTGGTATTCAAAAGCAATAAAAAAAATTGTATTCATCACCTTTTGACATGTTAGACACTGTTATTAACATGACAGAAGTGTAAGCTTCTTTTCCATATACTACTGCCAAATTCTCTTGTTATAAATTAGAGGTGCTGAGAGCACATTGTTTTTTTTTTTAATATGTTATTATTAATTTATTGATTTCAGAGAGGAAGAGAGAGGGGAAGAGAGATAGAAACATCAATGATGAGAGAAAATCATTGACTGGCTGCCGCCTGCATGCCCCACACTGGGGATCCAGCCCACAACCCAGGCATGTGCTCTGACTGGGAATCGAATTGTGATCTCCTGGTTCATAGGTCAGCACTCAACCACTGAGCCACACCAGCCAGGCAACACATTGTTTTTGTAGTATTGGGACTTATTATTAATTACTAGAATAAATTCTCCAGATAGCAGATATTTCTGTCACCATGGATGGGTCACTTACTTTAGGCAACATTCACCATCCCCCCCCAAAAAAAGAATTGGACAGTTGTTTGTTGTAGAGGTATTTGACCTATAACAATTAAAGAGGAATTCATTCAACTAAAGTTAAGTGAAGTTATTGGCAATCATTATTCATTTGTGTTCATTCTAAGAGTGATACTTCCAAGGCAAAAATGTGGACTATTAGCAAAACATCTTCTTTAAACAAGGACTAAGAATTTAATTGAGCACGGCAGAATATCAAATAGACATAAAAACTCAAACAAGACCTCTTGCTTTCTTTTCATTTATTTAATTGCCAAACATGAACTAAAATACTTGTCATTGATAAGGAGCTCTTGTTTGGACAGACTCAAGCTTCTTAGAGTAACCTTCAATTTTTTTGTGTTGGAATAGATGAGGATAACCAGTATTGGGAGAAATATGGAATACTGTATGTGATTTAAAAGGGACTGTTGTTAAATTGTCAACTTTTGATTGAGGGAATGCTTTACAGTTGCATATCGCCTTATAATTTGCAAAATGCATTCACATTCATTATTTTACTGGGGAAAAGTGGGTAATGGAACTGAAGCTGGTGTTAAGAATTTTCCCATGATCAAAGAGGTAAGTGGCAGAGCTTAAAATCAAACCCATACATCCAATTTCAAGCCCATTGGTCCACACAGCACACCACACTGCCGTTCAATCAGATGTTAAATATGTTCTTTTCCTATTTCCTTGAATTTTGAAGTTGCAATATTTTGGTAATTCATTCAGAGCGTTATAACCGTGAACCATCTGCCAGAGCTTGGGTAATTTTCATTATATTGAACTGTTGTTGGCCATGAATTTTAGAATAAAATAATGTGATCTATGCTGACATTCAGTGTTTTAAATCTGATCTGGATAGGAGTTTGCTAATTTGTACCTCTAACACACAGATAGTGTAGGTATATTTATGGATACCATGGAAACATTGAAAGGAAGTGAAGTGAGGATGCATTCAGTAAATGTCCATTAATGATCATTTCCTTAACTGAAGTTAGGTATCTTTGGTTTCCTAATAATTTATTGGCATTGCCAGTTATAACAAAAGCCTCTTAATTACATTTTTCCTTATGTATAAAATCTGATATTCTAATAAAAACCATCATAGTAGACAAAACAAGATAAAGTGAAAAGGCAGAATAAAAAGCGCTGTAGAAATAAATGTTCTTTATTTGTTTAAAAAGTAAATTTACTTTTGGCAGCTAGGTAAGTAGATTTTAAAAGCCTTGAAAATCAAATCCTCTTCTTGGGGCAGAAAAATCCTTGTTTCATATTAAATTCATTTTTAGCACCCTTTTAATGCTTTAAGACTCTGTAGAAATAGCCCAGACATTTTATTGGCAGTATTGGAAAGTAGCTTTTGTAAAATGCTTGATTAAAGTCTACAGTATGTTTTGACTAAGAGGTGCTACCAGGCCCTTAGATGGTGAGGATCATTTACTGGAAAACATCGCCAGGCCCTGAGTAAGAAATGAGATTTAAAAGGTCATCTTGTATAATAATGAAATTAATATATTACAACACAAACAGTTTTTACCGCACTATTAGATTGCTAATTTTAAAGCTATTGATAAAGTTACCAAGATAATGTGCTTGCCATGCGAACTTAAAATATATTCTTTAGCAATTCTGCATTGGTTATAGGTTATGCAGTTACAGGTTTTACATTTGCATCTTCTTTTGGCAATGTGGGCTGAACCTGAGAAATAGGTATTTTTAAAGATTTTTATTTAAATGTAGACATATATCATATTTTAGATTTGTCTTTTTAAAGAGTACTTTATAATTTCTGGCTAAAGACTTAATTCCTTTTAGAATTAATGAATAATATGTACTTAAGTAGTTACTTAGTAAGGTGAGAAAGTGTTATTTTTCCCTAACTTCCTGACACCCCTTTCTTATTGGTTAGGATTGCATTGGTTATATTACACCTTAACCTCATGTGCCCTTAGCCGACCTTGTGTCCCTAATTTCAGAATAATATGTCCCTTCCTAGTCTCTCCCTGGCTGAAAGCACGATGACCAATCAGAGAGTCCCACAAGGGCCCATAGAAGACTTATTCACTCAGATATTGCTTGCTTCTAGTCCACAGCCTGCTTAGGCTTAGCTTGTAGGAACAACCTTCTTTGCAGGGGTCCTTGTTCTGCTGGTCTAAGGCTGTGCTGTCTGCTGTACTCCCACTTGCTGGCACTGAGGCTGGTGGGGCTAGTTTTTAAAGATATTTTCATGGTTGGATTGACCACAATAGGTTTGATGCTAGCCAGACCTTCTGGTTTTACTGAAAACTTAATTCCTCATACATTGTAGTCACTTTAGCTAGTTTTCACAATTTATATAAGTTGCTTCTGTATGATTACTAATTTTCTACTTTGTAGACTTGAAACATAGAATAGCAATGAAGTCTTTGTTTCTAAATTCACCTTGAAAATTATTCACATGTGCACCCAAGGTGCTTTAGAGAATGACCAGTGAGTGTGATTTTTAATCCCTGCTTTGTAATAGTTGTGTCACCAACCTTGAAGGCATAACGACACTGCCCTCACACTCAGAGACCCAACCTTGCCCCCACGAAGGAATCTTTATTGTGGCTGAAGTTCTTACCATAATTTCCTTTCCAAGTTTGCCACCTTACCCAAATTATTTCAGCAGCTTGAGTTTTGGGGATGCTATTCCTATTGTCATAGCCAGAAGATATATTTTCATGGAGTCCCAAAATTGACCTCGCTGGCATGGCTAAGTGGTTGAGCATCGACCTATGAACCAGGAGGTCATGGTTTGATTCTCTCTCATAATTGATGTTTCTGTCTGTCTCTCCCTCTCCTTTTATCTCTGAAATGAATAAAAATATATTTCAAAGAAAGAAACTTCAAATATTATTTCCACAGAAATATGTTAGAAGTACTGGTTGGGCATGGTCAAAATAGTTTCTCTCATTAGTTTCAGGAACTGCATAGGTTTAATATAGGCATGTGTAGATGAACCTATGAACCTATATAATATTTATTTATAACATTGTTTTTGTGGGATAATTTATTCTGAGTTTCAACTAGAATAACAACAAGGCTTGGAATATGTCTCTTTTATAAATAAGAGATGGCCTATATTAGAATTTTAGTAACTTGCATTCTTTAAGTCTATAGTAAGTAGGCAGCAGAGTGAAATAGAAAAATGGTTTGTTGGGAGGTAGTAGACTTGGCATGAAAATCCTGTAGCTGATTCCCAATTAGTTTGTATCCAAATAATCAAGACTGGAATGAACATGCATATATGGTCCAGGGCAGGTGTGAAACAATTGAGATGACCTTTGAGGAGATAGACTTTTATAAGCATCATCCATTTCCCATATAGATTCTTTTGACAAATCTGTCATCATACTGTTGCAACCACGGGGAGATGCATATTTGATGTTCTGATCTATGAAGGAGATAATAGGCTGGTATGATTGGCATTGGGAAGATTAGCAACAATTATTGCTAGTATTCACTTTTGAAAGGCAGCACTTAAGTTTTTATCAAGTCTTAGGGAATCATCCTCCTATACATTTATTTACAAGGCACAGAAAAGTGTGATAATCTGTTCTTATTTGGAAAAAATAAACTATATATAGGCCAGAGGCAATACTGAACTAATAATATAATTACATTATTGTACATTCAGCTGTGGGGTATATGCTTCAATTTCTCTTCATTTCCTTCCATTTCTTTGCCTTCAGATACTTTATTTGATAGTCCCTGTTTGTGTGGTCACGAGTGTTTGCAATGATAGCATGTGGATTAATAAACAGGAATTTCAGAAGAACTTGAAAAATATTTTTTGAGGTCTAAGAAAGTTTGAGTTAAAAAGATAACTAAGGCAACTATATTAGGAAGAGTGGAAAGAGGATATATTGTTACAGTTTTAGCTTTCTATGGGCAGGGGAACCATTGCTGTTTTGGATTTCAAACTAATAGAGGCATGTTTATGATTCATATAAAGAGGTCTGGAGTGCCCTGTAAAACTGCTTTCTTGGCTCACTTTATAAATTTCCAGGAATATTGAAGTTATGTGTACTTTATTAGTATATTAGTAGAGTAATTTTCAGGTTTATATTATCATACAAATTGAAACATAAAAGTTTACTTCATTTGTTTTTGAGAAGATAATGATACCTGCCAGGTTTTGGGGGCAGAAGTAGGAAAATATTTTGACCATTCAGAGTCCATTGAGGTTTTCTCTCCTACAGAGAATTACTTGAAGAGGATACATTCAATTAAAAGGGATGCAATTAATTGGTTACTAAAAAGATCTTTGTTTAATAAAAAAGTAAGAATACCAATAAGGTCATTATTTATAATCTGTCAACAGCAAGTGGAAATAATAACGAAAACCAGACCAGATTATTAAAAGCACCACCATTTCCCTATCTATCAAGTGGTGAAATGATAACAAAATGAACAGAAGGCAGAACTAAGATGTGCTTGTCAGCTCTTTCATACTCATTTTGCAGACTTTTCCTCAATTGATTACCTTTGTCACCTAGCAAGCTTCTGAGTTACTTCCTTATTCTGTTCTTTGCAATGTGCATGGGGAATGTAAACTTATTTTAATATTGGTCTAAGTAAAACAGGATTATAAAGGTAAACCTGTGGCTCAACTTCCCATACGCATTTCAAAAGCAAGTTAAATTACATTTAAATTATCTAGTTTTGGATAGCATTCTTCTTTTCTACTAGCATGGTTAATCAAGAGTTGACAAGTATATTTTGTAAAGTATACTTGAAACCACACATTGTTTGATAGATTTTAGTATGTTATCAAGCATTCACTCAACTCTGGTTTAGGTGTTATTGGAAAGCAATTGAAATATGAATCAAATTTTTAGTAGAGCCTCCATCATTAAAAAAAAAAAAAGTAAAGAAGAAAAAAAAACAACTCTGATAATAACAAATGTCCCTAATTTCAGAATTAGTATAATGTTGATGGGGTAGTTATATAGAGCTTAATTTGTTTATTTCTGGAGAAAACATATGAAATATAGTGTATTGTATTGGTTAGTGAGAAATCCCCTTTAAAGCACATACTGTGTGCTATATGTGTGACTATATCTTTTATAATAAAACAAAGTAGCAAACAAAGTTAGGTTAGATGCCTTATAAGATCTGCAAAATCCTGTGATACTAGTCTAGAATCATCTAATCATCTATAGCTGCTATCACAGACACCTTTCATCTTGTGTAAACTTGATTGATACATAGAGTCTACAGTTTCCTAAGCCTACTGCTAACATGAAAGCTTAATCTCTTTACTAATCTAGGGAATTTATTATTATTTTTTAAATTATTACATAAAGTTTTACAAAGATTAGTACATATATCTCTTTTTCCCCCTGCCCTTCCCCCAGCCTCCCCTACCCCCCAGTGTTTTGTGTCCATTGGTATTTATTTTTTAACATTTTAATGTGGAGGAATGACTCTTTATAATGAATTATGACTAATAGCCACAAGTAAGTGGGAGGGAAATTGAGACCTTTGATACTACATTCAGCTGCAAGTTTGTTACATGTTTAAAACCTTGGATAAAAAAATAAATAGTTAAAATGTATATGTTGGTTTAATACAAGATCTTGTACTCAAAGCCTACTCTGGAGGATGCTTTCTGTGGATTCTGTTAGGTTGGCTGTAATGAAATAGAATACTTGGTATGTTGATGTGATCTGATCTTAAAGTAATACTAGCATCCCATAATAAATTTGCTGACCATTTATCACCATCTTCTCCGGTTCAGCGTTTTCTTCCACACACCAGATCCCCTTCCTCTATGCCACTCCCAATTATGCACCCTCTCAAGAAGCAGAAATCCAAGAAAGTAATACCAGAACTTCTTTTTATTAGACGATCTAGATTTCTAGAAAATCTCTTTTGCAGGTGTGACTTTGCTCTTTCAGAAGAAATTCAGTGATTGAGTCTAGATACTATCACCAGGGCTGTGCTTAAATTCTTTGACATGTGCCACACAATCTAATGAAGACATTATCAAGCATGTAGGACAAGCATGTCAAACTTGCAATCCGTGGGCTGCATGCAGCCACAATGAATATTTTTGTGGCCCAGCCAATGTAACGTGTGTAAGAAACATATTAATAAAAAATTCGTAACTTAATTTTTACAATATCCTGTTATATATCATTATTAATAACGAACTACAACATTCACTAATGACTGTGAACTATAATCGTGTTGCATTCATTTCCCTTATGCAACCTAGACGGAGGCGCACCATTTCTCTCCACTAATACTAGCAGCGAATATTTTAGCAGCCGATTGCCACGTCAGTAGTCTTGGACTGACTTATTTGGTGTGTGCAACAGAAAATATTTTGCTTTAGGAGAAAAAGAAAAATAGTGTTATGCTTATTTTTGTTACGCTTATTAATTTGTGCAGTTATTCAGTGTCTGGTAAGTTAATGTTCAAGAAAAAATATTAATTTTTATTAAAATTTTCTATTATTTTATGTTAACAATGACTCATTTATTTCAGCCCTTTGTATTCAGCATGTCTCTATCAAAATAAAATGAAAGCTTTTGTTTTTTTTTTTGCAGCTCACATAAACTTAATCCTTTTATTTGGCCCATGTTAGCCTTTGAGTTTGACATGCATGATGTAGAATAAGAAAGAAAAAAAAATCTTTGCCCAATGCCTAGCCCAGCAGAAAGGAAACAGAACAGTGCATGCATGCATGTACAAAGCTGCTACGTACCAGAAATATCAGAGTGGCAACCTGGGGACAAAAGTAATAATTGCCCTTGTGTCTTTGCTGGGCTTGTGTTGGTATTTGTCACAGGCGGCCGGCAGAGTAAGGCAAGTCCATGGCAAGGCAGTCCCCTCAGTATGGCTCTCAAAAACTAATAGATTAGCCTTAACCAATTTGGCTCAGTGGATAGAGCATCAGCCTGTGAACTCAAGGGTCCCAGATTGGATTCCGGTCAAGGGCATGTACCTTGGTTGTGGGCACATCCCCAGTAGAGAGTATGCAGGAGGCAGCTGATCAATGTTTCTCTCTCATTGATATTTCTAACTCTCTATCCTTCTCCCTTCCTCTCTCTATAAAATATATTAATACACACACACACACACACACACACACACAACTAGGTTAGCCCTAACTGGTTGTGGACTGAAGGGCCGAGGTTCAATTCTGGTCAAGAGCATGTGCCTGGATTGCATTGATGTTTCTTTCTCTCCCTTCCTACCTGAAAATCAATAAAAATATATTTTAAAAAACTACTAGTTCAGTTTTTATTTTGTTTTGTTTTGAGACAACGTGGGGGTGAGAACACTTCATTTTTAATTCTGCAACTACCTTTTGTTTTGTCATCTTTTCTCCTAGAGTGATAACATCGCCACAAAAACATATTTTAGAAGAAAAGTGATGTTTATGGAATTTCATCAATGCCTACTCCAGATCTGCCTAAAAGAAAGAAAATTCAGAGGCTTCTGAATAGAAAGCAACCGGAATTTCTAAAAGCCTACAAGTGTATGCTAGCAGTTGAATAATCATAACACAGATCATTCATGCTGCTGTATGGATCCAGTGAATTTTGAATTAAGATATTTACACTGTATTTTGTTTTTGTTTTCTGGTTTCTTTCCCCAATTTGTCTCTTTGAAAGGAAGCGAATACTGTAAAAGTGAGCATCTTATAACTCCTTTCTCTCTCTACAAAAATGTAATTTACATGTGTGTAAAAGTGGACAATATCAATTTTACTGATGTATAATATTTCGATTTAGTTTTGAAATTGAACATTTTTTTAAAGAAGAGCAGATAAAGAAAAGTTATGTTCATGAGAAGGTAGGTATGATCTGGATTTTTTTTCTGCATAGTACATAGGGGAAAAACATTTTGATTAAATAATTAAATGTCAACTAAAGTGTTATCTTGATGGAATATTTCCAATATTTTAAAGGCAGTACTGAAGGGCAGATTATCTCAGATTTTGCCCATTAGCGAAAGTGCAACATTCTATCCACATTTAATATCAACTAAACTAATATCCTGGTTTAGTATTTCCAACATTGTAAAGGCAGAACTGAGGAACAGATTATCTCTTGCTCACAACACTACTGTGATGTTCTGCTTGCAAATTAATTGAGCATTTCCAAAACAATATTTTTTTTTCTATTTTGAAGCATATACTTTCCCCCTAAAATAAGCAAAGTTCTTCAAAAAACTGACAAAGCCCCTCTCTACCTCTCTGGGCCTCCCCACTTTTCACCCTCCATTCTCCCCCTCTTTCTGACTTTCTCCTTGACACACACACTCCCTTCTATGCCCAGGGCTCCTATAAATAGATCAGTTTCCCGTATTCAAGAAATTAGTACATATGTATCAAACAATATTCTGACTTAAACTTAAGCAAAAAGAACCTCTTACAAGGCCTCGTTTCCCTTGGGACAAGTAGCCTATGTAAGATGTAGCAAATTAAAAAAAAAAATCAGGGCAAGCTACCTCTTTCTGTGTTTGCTTGCCTCTGATGGAAACTGAAATAAGATTTTAGGAACCTGGACCTTTGAGAACAGGACACTAACAGGTGGTGATCACAGAGGATAGGTACAAAGGTCTTGAAGCTTGCTTAGAGCTTTGTTCGGTGGTGGCATGCAGTTCATGACTTGTACCATCGCTGGCAAACCTCATCATCCCACAGGTGGGTATGAGTTTCTGTAGAAGTGTAGGAGTGCTAGTGTGTGTGTGTGTTTGTGTGTGTTTACACACCCTTGTGTACCTGTGTACATGTGACTATAGATGCACCTGTTGTTTGTAACTCTATTAAAGCAATTGCTTTGCATTTAATGTGCAACTTTGAAGTAGTGTAATCTTTTCTTAAAGTTTTTTGCCACTTGGTTTTGATGTCTTTTAACATGTGCTTCTATTTTTCCTTGCCTACCAACCAAAGGAATGGGGAGGACTCTTTTATTTCCCTTGTGAATGGCACTGAGGAGAAAATATGGCTGCTGTACCAATCACTACTGGTCAGTTACTAGTCACTGCTAAAGCATCAATTTGCTCAACTCCTTTTGACTCTTCTCTTTTTCCAACCTATTCAAATAATGAAGTGTGTCTTTGTTCATTATAATAATACAGTCTTTTAGGCAGCTGCTTTTCAAGCCTTCTGCCACCATTTTATTTTCAAGTAAGTTAAGTCATAATCATTCAGAATTGTGGAAAGAAAGGTTATTTGGGGAAAATGCTATATATCTTTATTTGCATATTAGGCCCAGGGGCTGCCAGCAGACAGGGTGCTGCACAAATGTAACACTTGCTGAATAAATTAATGGGAAACCTCATACACAACAGAATATACGAATAGAAACAGGTACAAATAGTCACAGGTACAGCATAACAAATATGCAATCTTTTGGACACTACTTCTTAGTTTACAGATGCAACTAATTTATTCAGTATTGTGCTGGAAGAATCTTTTCAGAATACATGTACCAACATATCACTTAACTTCCAGCTACAAGTTTATGCTGGGTTAAGAAATATCAATGATGGAACGATTTTTTGTGCGACCTCTACATTTAATTTGGTATCACACATAGTCACTTGGTCAGTAAAACCTAAAACTTTACAGTTCCAATAATTTCATTTGCTATTTCTGCTTCAAAGACCTGCTTTGAGTTGCTCTGGCTTTGTCTTCCTTTGTAAATACTCTTATACTCTCTTTCCTTTGTAAGCATCCTGTTTGCAGTTTTGGGAGACAACATTGCAACTCTGTATAGTGTTTATATATATATATCAGACTTGCCTTTCCATAGAGCTACTTGAAATAAATGTGTTCATTAAAGTTATTTGTGTGTAGACTCATTAATTTTTCTTAGTAGTGTTGTCTCCACTTCATTATAAATATAGATTTCTGCTCTGTGGTGGAATTCACTGCATTTTTTTCAGAATAATGCGCTTTGGATAATTTAGGGTTTGGGTTAAAAACACTATGTCTAGAAATGGGGCTTTTAAATAGAGTTAACATCAATTCTTGATACTCCAAATGTGGAGGTGACACCAGTAGAACTTACCTGATTTTTTTTTTGTCATTCATGATAATGTATGAATCCTGTTTTGAAGTGACTACTCTATGAGGTTAAGGCAATCATTTACAATTTTCTTTTGTCTCCTTTCCTTGCCACTTACTCTTGCACTTTACATAACTCCCTTTTAATTTACTTGTTTTTAACCAAAGAGAAGGCAAATATGAGTGCATGGAAAATATGCCAATGAACAGACAGAACATTTTGGCATTAATAGAATACAGAATGATGGATGAATTGGATATCAAGAATATACTAGCAAATTATATTGTCAGCCTTATAAAAAAAAACCTAAGGTTTAAAGGAAATGCTAAAAAATAATTGCTTCCTTGATTCTTTCTTTATCATCCTTGCCACACAGAAAGGCAGTGAAAGTAAATACAACTTTGTGACCAGTGCTTGTTCTATGGTCAGTGGGTGATGGGAAAGGATCTGTGGAATGAGAAGAGCCACAGGGTAGGGAGTCAGTAACTATAACATGTGCATAATCCACAAGCTACATGGAGTACCTATATGCACATAATTGAGTTTATTGTGTTGTTTGACCTTATTTGATGCACGCAAGAAGTTGTGTGTTAAATAATATCACAATGGGAAGGTGTAATTAAACTGTAACATGAAAAACTGTCCACAACCACAGAGATAATTTAGAATCTATATATTTACGTCTCTCTCATACACACACACACACACACACACACACACACACTAGGGACCCAGTGCATGAAATCTGTGCACTGGGGGTTGGGCTGCTGAGCGCACATGGCCTGGCAGGGGCCCTGCCACTGACCTGACACACAGCGCGAAGTGCCTGCCTCTGGCCCCAGGGGCAGACGCTTCGTGCCGGGCGGGCAATGATTGCACATGGCCCTGCGGGAGTGCCGCCACTGACCAGGCACTCCAGGCACTCAGGCGGCAGTGGATACAGCTGGGGTGAGGGGTCTGGGCACCGCCATCTTGTGGCTATGGGCATGGCCATATTTGTCTTGGAGTGATGGTTAATTTGCATATTACTCTTTTATTAGATAGGATATTAAAGGCTCAGTGCATGAAATTCATTCTCTGTAGGGTATCCCTCAGCCCAGCCTGCACCCTCTTCAACCTGGGACCCCTTGGGAGATTTCTGACTGTGGGATCAGGCCTAAACCTATAGTCAGACATCCCTCTCACAATCCAGGACTGCTGGCTCCCAACCACACACCTGCCTGCCTGCCTGATTGCTCCTAACTGCTTCTGCCTGCCAGCCTGATCACCCCCTAACTACTCACCTGCCAGCCTGATTGACACCTAACTACTCCCCTGATGGCCTGATTTCCCAAAACTGCCTACCCTCTCCTGCAGGCCCAGTCACCACCAACTGCCCTCCAATGAAAGCCTGGTCCCCCCAACTACCCTCCCTC
>PVJC01018908.1:0-30876 GCA_004026665.1 Murina feae | reverse complement strand
CCCCCCCCCCCAACGTCCCTGTCCTTGTTGCTGTAATTTGACAGTCTGTTTGATGCTGCTCTGCCTCTGAATCTATTTTTGTTCACCAGTTTATATCATTATAATTTTCTATACAGTAGTTTGGTTGTGGATAATTTGAACCAATATGAGCAGTTATAATTTCAAATTAACAATTATTCTAAGCTAATGAAAAATATAATGAACTTTTGTTTCTTTAAGAATAAATTGTAGTTTTATAGTAAAAACAGCAATATAACTTTGATCATAGGGTCTTTTTGGATTATATTATTAACATTTAGATTTTGAGATTAGTATTTATTTCCAAGAAGAATGATGATGACTTTTTCAGATTCAAAATGCTAAAATATTACTCTCATAACTATTGACCTTGTTATATTATAATTTATAAGTAATCTTTTTGTTATTTCTTAGGAAAAGTAAATGCTAAATGTTTGAGTTTTGGTCTAATGGTTTAATTGAAATGTATACTAAAAAATAGCTTTATAGAAAATAATGTATTCTATTGAGGACTTTTAAAAGTTTCAATCACCAAATTCCTTGCACTTTTTATGACACTACTATTGGAACTAATATATGAATTCAGTAAAGTTACAGGATAAAAGTTAATATACAGAAATCTTATGCGTTCCAATACACTAAGAAACTGTAAGAAAGAAAACTAAGAAAACAATCTCGTTTATAGTTGCATAAAAATAAGAAAACTAAAAATAAATCTAACCAAAGAGGTGAAAGACCTATATTCTGAAACTACAGCATTGATGAAAGAAATTAAAGTAGCTGTATGCCTGAAATGGATACAATGTTGTATTTCAACTAGGATTCAGTATGAAAAGGTACACTCTTAAAAAGCTGCGATGATACATTAATACAAAGTAAATATAAGTACTAAAAAGATTTAGCATTCGGTACATTTGAATTTTAAAAATATCTCTATTCTTCTGGTTGTCTAGTTATACAAAGAAGCTCAGGAAATCAGGAAATTAATGCTGAGTTTTACTCCTTCATTTCCCTGATGCACAATTATACAATGAAGCAAATATGGCACTTTTTAAATGTGTTTAGACACTCCTAACCCACCAGGGTTTAATATACAATTTTGTAGTGGTGTGGAAAAGTTAATGCTCTTTAAAAATTCTCAGTGCTCATGGAAGGAATTTATGTACTTGGGAAATGAACTTGAATCAGATTTTAGTCATGTCACTTTATTGAACTATGGCCATTTGGGTTTAATAACTGTAAGAACTAGGGTTCAGTTTTTCATATCTCACCTATGTTAGAAACCATGTGTTGGACTATGGACCTGCGTTATATGTTATGCTGTGCCCAGTGGGAGGATAGAGTCCAATTTAGTTTCAGTAGTCTGTTGAAACTTCCCATGGAAAATATCTATCCTACTATAATAAAAGACTGAAAGACTAGCTGTTGAGTAAAATATATGTATTTCTGAAATGTTCTCTAATTTAGGAGCCATGTGAGTTCAGTTATGGTGTAATTAAAAGTTAAACTAAAAAACAAAACAAAACATTTTCCATTTCCTCTATGAGCCCCTAGTCCATACTCCCACCCCCAGTTTGTATTTTAAGAACCTTCTTTCCTAGCAAAGATCCTACAGTAAGAATGAAATTAAGCGATGAAATTAATTAGGCTTTGCTTCATTGAACCAATATATGGAGTCATCCATTCATACCTACTCTGTTGTTCAAATTAGTCACCCTGAAAATTTAAAGTGCCTCATATACTAGGCAAAGATAATCTAAATCTCCACACTCCCATCGTGGTTATCAGTGATCAAGATGGCTTTAAAATTTCCTTTAGTTTCACTAAAATGTAGACAGTTTCTTCCTGGCTATAGGCTTGACCTCCCTTAAAACTTCTACTTAGAAAACTTGTGATTATAAATTCCTTCTCTGCCCTTTTGAGATGTAAATCTTCTACAACCCAGAGACATTTTGCCCAAAGATCTGGGAGTTATCCCTTTGGAAAATAACCACTTGAGAAGATAGTGCCTCTATCTAGGAAGGCAGGAGCCTAACTTCCATACGTGGCAATTAGAAGACACAGATGCTTAATCACATTGACCAACAACCCCCTAATGTCTTCTAGTACTTTCCACTAGTTCATCCCAGCATTTAAAAATCTTTTCTCCTTTTGTTGAAACAGTTGAGTTTAGGTTCTCTCCTGTATTGCAATAGTCTTGAATAAAGTCTTCTTTGACATTTAAACAAGTATCCAAGGCAATTTTGCTTTTACACCAGCTACTAAGTTTTCTCCCTCTACCATTCTGTTCTATCTACATGTCTATCATTCCCTTAAAATTTTTTGATAAAATTAATGCTTTGTAGGTTGTATCTCTTAAAGCCAAAATAAATGAATGAATAAAAAAACTAAATAAAATGAAGGAAAAGGAATTCCCAATATGGTTTTTGCAAAGAGTAGAGTATATAAATATTATATTTTACTTATGTTGAACATTGACATATGGCTTAGTCAAGCTTTCTTTGTTAGTTGGGGTATATAGCTCCTCCAGGGTCCCCACTTTTTGCAGAGATTTCATTTCTCACTCCCCATAAACCAACACGGAGTCCTAGTCCATATTTTCTCTGCTTGGGTTTTGAAACCAGCCGTCATTTTTACACCCCTGTCTCTTCCCTTACTCACATTAGAATTACCTCCACCATTCCTGTTCTCAGTGACCTCTTTATTTCTGGTACCTGTCACTCCCCTTTCTTTCTGGCAAGCATCGCCAGGCAAAAATATACCTTACTACATTTAGTTTATTTAATATTTGTTAGCATTCTTAGATATTTTACAAATTTTTTTCAATGTTGCCTTATTCAACTGTATGATGACTCATGATTTTTCAATAGAGCAGAACTTTTCAATACTCATATTTTATTTGCATTACTGTAGAATACATATAGCTGTCTATGATACTGTACCTAGATTTCAGGGATAGTACACAAAATCATTGTGATTTTAATACAGAAGTTAGTGTGACTTAATAGTAAATTTTGAATTTTCAATTACTTCAAATCCAGAAACTGTCCATGGTCAAATCTTATGACTCTCTTCAAAAAATAAAAATAAAACAAAACATGATTACTCTAGTCTCAACATTTTCTTAAAGATAAAATCATAGCCCTGGCTGGCTTGGCTTGAGGACTGAAAGGTCCTGGGTTCAATTCCAGCCAAGGGCACATACCTTGGTTGCAAGCTGAATCCCTGGCCCTGGTAGGGGCCCATAAAGGAGGCAACCAATCAATATGTCTCTCTCACATTGATGTTTCTCTCTCTCTGCCTCTCCCTCTCCTTTCCACTCTCATTGAAAATCAATGGAAGAGTATTCTCAGGTGAGGAATGCCAAAAATAAATAAAATAAAATTATAGATTCTTATCCTCATCTAGAATTTAAAAACTATTGGTGAATGTGTCTAATTTATAACAGCATAGTTTTTCTGGCATATGAGTATTATAAATTATTACTTATAATGTCTTATAGCAGACGTGCAGCTTTTGGACTATAGTATAACTGCTGTGTATAATCTGTATTGTGCAAGTACATACAATCAATGTAAACAAACACATATTAGAAAAACTAAATGAAAGTCCCTTAGAGATTTTTTTTCTTGATATGATGTTTCTTCAAATTCTTTTGAAAACAAGATTCTTAACACATTAAAGATGATCGGTGGTTTAAAGAAGCACTAATAGAAAAGGGCAAATAAAATGCCCTTTCTTTTCTAATTAATTATTAAGTTAGCTCAACCTCAGCATTGCTTGAGTTGCAACATGTATTATAGAACACAGAGCTAATTGCTTTAGTGTTTCAACCCTCCAAGCAGTGCAGATGTTATGCAAATGGTTTAGTGCTCATTTTCAGAAAGTAAACAATTGTGGTAAATTTTGCAAGAGTATTCTCTCTCTCTCTCTCTCTCTCTCTCTCTCTCTCTCTCTCTCTCTCTCTGTCTCTGAATTAGCACTAAACTTTCCAAAATTGTTGCTAGCTGCAACATTAGTGCTGAAATAAACTGAATTTCTTTGTGGGGCAAAAACCCATCAGATGTGAAAGTATGATGGATTTTTTTCTAATTGTAAAACTTCGTTACATTAGAAAGCAACATGAGGTTAAACAGAACAATTAGTGCTAAGTTGCATCCATGATTTGATGAAACATATTATTGATATCCACAGAAAACGAGAATTTGTCAGGTGTGTCTTTAGTAAGTATAAAATACAAAGAGGTTTATTTCTTCACATGAAATTTATATTAAATAATTATTTAAAATACTTTATAATTCACTTATTTTGTGTCAGCAACAAAGATAATTTCAAAATATCATTAATGATAAATATTTATTAGGATAATTTTTGCCCAGCTGATGGGGTTCAGTAATTGAACGAGGAGGTTTGATTCCCAGTCAGAGCACCTGCCAGGGTTGCAGGCCCAATTCCTAGTAGGGGGCGTGCAGGAGGCAGCTGATCAATAATTCTCATCATTGGTGTTTCTATCAATTTCTTCCTTTCCCTTCCTCTCTCTCAAATCAATAAAAAAGTGATTTTGAAATTCAATAACTAAATAATTTGTAATCATTTCATTTGGGTTACTTAGAAATCTGAATCTTAATAATTTATAAGGGTTTCTGCTATAGGAAGTCAAGCTATAAAAACTTATTGATTATGTGAATTTGAGCAAGTATGTGTTTTCAATTTCTGCTGTAATAATTTACCACAATTTAGAAGCATAAAAAGATATACATTTATTATTTAGAATTCTGCAGTTCAAAAGTTCTAAATTCAAAATGTCAGTGGAGCTGTTTTCATTCTTGAGGTTTTAGGAGAGAATCTGTTTCTTTGTCTTTTCCAGTTTCTGGGAGCCATCTGCTTTCCTTGGCTCCTAGCCCAGTCCTCCATCTTTAAGCCAGCAGAGTAGCATCTCCAAATCTATCTATCTATCTATCTATCTATCTATCTATCTATCTATCTACCTATCTATTTATCTATCTATCATCAATCTCTCTATTTCCCTATCTGACCTTTGCTCCCACTTTCATATCTTTTCTGACTGATTCTCCTGCTTTGCTCATCTATAATAATAAAAGGGTAATATGCTAATTAGACCAGATGTCTGAGGTATGGAGGGCTAGTACTTCACCATATAAATTTTAGGGGAGACACAATTCAGTTCATGCACTTTACCTTACATCATGCAGAATGGTCTAATGCATACGAATATGTATAAGGAGTGTGATTTTGAGAGTAAAACCAATAGTTTAAGGGTGGAAAAGCTTAATTGGTTAATTCAAGATCATAATATTTAGTTTGCAAAGTCTAAATCAGTTGAAAATCATATAGTTTTTATTGTTTTGTTTTGTTTTGTTTTTAAGTCATTTTCCTCTCTTCTGGTATCTCTATTGGCATGGCTTAAAGCCACAGGAAATGGTAGAATAACATCAAGTTTCCACATTTGTTGTTAAAATAAAATGCCTTCTTAAGAACCACAGCAGACCAAATCATTGCTGAGCTGTTGCACCACAGGCACTGAGAAAAACTAATCAATTTGTGCTCTATTCAATTGCAAAAACTAAAATATGATTCCTGAATAGGCTTACCTGAAAACAATCCCATCATATTTAATAGTGTTATTGTTTGGCATTACTTTGTACAAGTGGTTTGTATAGAATAATCTGAACTGAATTGTGAAGATTTTTAAAAGCTATTCCTTGTCACCAATTATTAAATGACCAGCATTATGCCATGATGTTTATAGAGTACCAATAACTTTATGTAATTTCTTTTTCTCTGGATAGAAGATAAGATGGCATGGTATATTTCAACTATTAAGAGTATGGCGCTTTAACAGATTTATATAGAACATCTTAATAAATGTAAACCGAATGTAAGATAGCAGATTACTTTTGTCATTGAGAAATAAGACAAATGTTCAGCCTTAGCATACATTTATCTTGTTTTCTGTATTACATGATACAAAACCTTCATCTTATAAAACTTTTAAAATCATAAAAATAACTAATTGATTCAAAAATTGCTAAGATCATTGCCAAATTTTTTTTTTAATTTTAGGTCATGCAAGAAAGAAAAGATCTTGTTAGTGAGTATAATCATAATATGAGCAGATGCATGACAATTTTAACAAAAGCTGTAATGATATGCTGGTATCACACTATCAGGGTTCTTGGATTTGGTAAGTGATGAATCCCCAGCATTTACTGCTGCCCTGGCTCCTGCCCAGATGCTTAACCTAACCTGCCATCCATATGTGTAGTGACTTTTTTCTCATCTGTGTCATCTTGTCATCAAACTCATTTAAGCAGTTCCTCCATTGCTAAGCAGCAATTTTTGTTGGTGCTGTTTTGTTCTTTGAATTCCTTATGAATCCTGATCATGTTGTTTTTATTCTCAATAATATTAGAATTGGATGACTATTCATCACAGTGTATGACTATTGACATGTTGTAATTTTAATATCATGCCACTCAAACTCAAAACTGATGTAATTTGTATCTTAAATTACATAATCATTACAGTTTTGGCGTATATTTGTTGCTGCTTAGAAAAAAAATATTTGTGTTTCATACTATGCACAGTATAATGCATGGAAAAATAACAAAAATATCTACTGAAACTCATGCATTGATAAGTAATGAGTAATTTGTGCTTTATAATTTATTTGTGGATTTTTAATAGGAATTTTAGAGTGTTTTTAAGATATGTGAAAAAATTTTAGGTTTTGCATAGACCTGAAATGTATTATTACTTTTTCTATTTAAATGAATGGCATATAGATGCCCACTGTCTAAATATTCATTATCCAGTTGATCTTCAGGAACTGATTAATTTTGATAAATGAGGCATATTTGGACAACCATTTGATCAAAAGTTGAATAATAGATTTATAAAAGAAAGAGTACTCATTGATCATTTTGTATAGCACTAGATCATTATTGAGTTTGTTTTATTTATAGAAATAAATTCCTGTAGGAATAGAAAATCTGATCCTTCTTACTCAGTATCTATGTTTCAGTCAACAAAGAGAAGTAAAATTGTTGGTCAATATCCTTACATGAAATTGAGGGATGACTTATGTTTATATATAATCAAATCAGAGCAGCATTTATTTTTATGTGATTAGTGTTACATGCTATTTTCTCTTTTAATTATAAAATGAGCAAGGTCAAATTATTAACCTTCTTGGAAAGAAAAGTTTGTTTTTTAATCTGGTATGGATTAACAAATATACTTGTGTGTCTAACAAAAAGAAAGAGAGTTGTTATTTAGATATATAAAAGATTAATATGCAAAGTGTCCCATTGAGAGTTCGACCTGGAGACCAGGAGTTGGATCACTCACTATGACATGCATTGACCATCAGGGGGCAGCATGGAATGAAGGAAGGCCCTGGCCAGCAGGCAGCAGCTGGGGAAGAAAGGCCCTGGCTGGCAGCCGGAAGGCACCGATTGGCCCTGATTGCCAGCCAGGCCTACAGACCCTACCCGTGAGCAAATTTGTGCACTAGGCCTCTAGTAAAAACATAATGAGTTATCAAGGTTAGTATTATTAAACTACTATTATATACTGTCAGCTTTTATGTAACTGCATAGAAAAAAACGGCTGGCTCTCTTCTGTAACTGAGATTCTTACTTGAGCTTTTACTTGATCATCTCATTGCTATAACAAACCATGGATTATTCAAATAGAGTAAGCTAACTCTTCTCTTTATAAAGCTGAATTAGGAAGCATTTCAATAGTAGGTAAAATCATGGAGATTGCATCTAGGATGCACTGTCTCCATTGTTGGGGACAGAATTGCTACCATTTGAGGACATAGGTGAGGAAGAGATGGATGACTTTGACAAAGCAGCAATATTTCCTTCTTTGTCTTTAATGTGGAGTTTGACATTTGCATTATAAAAATATTCATGTCAGAAATTGATTCAGATTTCACATAAATGTTGATTTTTTTTTCAAATTTTATCTTTTTTTTTCTTTAGGAAATAGTAAAAAAAAATGGAGTTGATGCTTTATTGGACCCAAGCCTCATGAAGTTATGGCTAACTTGAGATCCCATTTATTATATAACTCCCTTCATATTCAGTGGAAATATATATGTGTATATTTGGTGATCATGTATGAAGAGCACTTGCTACCAGAATTTGATTTGTTTCAATAGGTGAATTAGTGAGCCCTGCCAATGAAAAAGCAATATACAGTCTAAGTATAGCAGGAAATTATCTTTAAAATTTAAAAATAAAGTATTCACTATATTCCTAAAAATAAAGTCTATGCCTAGACTGTATGTATTTTTTTCTCTGAAAGGGAACACTGATTCACCTATCAGGGCAAGTCAAATTCTAGAAACAAGCATCCAGTTGAAATTTGGTGGGCAAATAATTCATTACAGAGTACCAACAATGATAACAAATCACCTTTTTCTCTATGGTTCCTCATAATTATTTTCCTTTAACAATAAGACCTTCTATTTTTTTTTTTGGGGGGGGGAGCAATTTATAAATAAATAGCCAATTTTTAAAAAGGCAAAGGAAGGTACTAAATCTGTTCTAGTAAATTTGTGAAGCAAAGAAGAGAAAAATTAACTTTATGGTATTCTCTACATATGTGTACTAGAGGCCCGGTACATGAATTCATACATGGGTAGAGTCTGGCCAGCCTTTCTTGGGCAGGGCTGGCTGGGGGAAGGGGCTGAGAGCAGTTGGTGGGCTAACCCCACCCCCAATCAGGGTGTGGGACAATTAGGGGTGGAGCTAGCCAGGGAGAGGCACCCTGAGTGGTTGGTTGGCTAGCCCCACCCCCTGATGGAACTCCAGCCAAACTCCTGGTGGAGAGGACAATTTGCATTTTATTATATAGGATATTCAATTATTCAATTATTTCAATTATTCATTCATATTTTCTGTCAATGAATATTTGGTGAACCCTTCAGTGGTGTGCTAGCCATTGTGCTCTGTATAGTACTGTAACCATAAGTATGCCATATCCCTAATCTTAGGCAACAGAGATAAATGGACAATTTCAATGTGGTAAACTAAGGGTAGAATAATACTACATCTTTGAAGACCATAGTTTGACACAAGTCCCATGGGGCTGAATTAAAAATGGTAGCTGGATCCTTTCTGGAAGCTCTAGGTTAGAATCTAATTGTTCATTCCAGTTGTTGCAATGAGGTCCCCATTTTCACAGTGGATGAAGTCATTTCTCAGCTTCTAGAAGCCACCCACATTCCTTGGCTCATGGCTGTCTTCATTTCAAAGGCAACAACAGAATCTAGCCCTTCTCATGCTCATCTCTCCTGAGTCTCCATCAGTTTCTCTCACCAACCCTCCTGCCTTCCTCTCCCATTTCTCAGGGCCAGTACTATTACATTGGGTAACTCAGTGTAATCTACCAATCTTAAAATCAGCTGATTATTAACTCTAATCAACAACAACTTTAATTTGTTTTGACCATGTAGCACAGCATGTTCATAGATTCCAGGAATAAGGATGTGGATATTTTGTAGGGCCATTATTCTCCCATCACATTGTTCCTGTGTGTTTTCACCACATATGTGTTGAGATAGGTATGGTTATTTATGAATGCTCTGATGTGAAAAAAATCACATATTCTTCTAGGTTGACAAAACTTCCTATTTCAAAATAGTCTCTCATAACTTCATTGTAGATTGTTCTCCCTGAATACATTAAGTGATTCTGTGTCATTAATTACTTTATTTTACGTCAAGAATTACTTTGAGCATTTTACAACTGTTTCTCAGAATAACTTCTATTTGCATTTACCTCAAAGTAATATTTATTGAATTATGTTTTATAAACATAATCTTCATGTTTGGGAAGATTTTTTCTTTCATTTTATCACTGTTTTAGTTTTTTCACTAGAAATTATTCAACATTATATGGACCCCACCAAACAGAAATAAAACAATACTTTCTATCAAGAACATCTTTTTTTTAATCACGTAATTATTTCTTATCTTTCATCCTATCCTATCTTTCATGTAGGTTCTAGAAGACTGCCCAAAAGCTATTCTTACTTGAGGAGGAGACATTTTTACAGGGTTTAATCAATGCAGTCATATGACTATGACTGAACTGTTTTCAGAACTTTAGCCATGTGGAGAAAGACTCATGTGAGGTTACCTGTGGAGGCTTGGAGACCAGGAGTCCATTATTACAATAGTCCAGCTAAGAAATAAGAAGTTCCTGGAAGTAAAAAGCACAGAGAAAGGATCAAATAATGTTTTAGAGGTGAAACAAGAATGGGTTAATGGTTTTACTTGTGATAATGGGGAAGAAAAGGGTTAATGAGGACTCTTAGGTTGTTAGAGCCAGCTTTACTGACAATAACCTCTCAAAAATAAGGTCAGAAGAAGAGCAGACTCTTTGGGTTTAGGTAAGTTTAGTTTGGGACATATTCAGGTTGTGATGCTAATGAGGACCTCAAGTCGAGATATGGATTTGGAAATCATTGTAATTTCAATCCATAAAAGCAATTAAGATTACCCAGGAAGTGCAGGCAGAGGGTGAGAGAAATAGCAGAGAACCTTGGAGAAACAGTAATATTTAAAGTATGGGCAGAATAAAGACAATATAAGAAACCATATGCAAAATGAACTCTCAGGATGGCATGTTATAATGGAGGCAGAACTCAGAAAAATGAACTCTATATTCTATCACATATTTCAGATAGGTCAAGGAATTTGAAAATTGAAATGTAACTAGGGGTAAAGTTCAGGAACTATTTGATTTTATAATCGCCAGTAGATGGATTTTTGAAAGTTTAAGATGCCTAACAGTACACAACCAGTAAATAAGGGAATATAATTTTAGCCAAGATTATTTAACTCCTCAATTTTAAACATTATAATAAACAAACAAGAGGCTCTAGAAGAAAACTAAATTAGAAAGGAAAAAAAGGTGTTTTATACAAATTGATAATGTGCACATGTAAAACAAAAAAAGCATCCCACAAATAAATGTAATGTTTTAAATGATATATTTATAACTGTACATTTTCATGTAAAACTGTTATCAACTTTTCTTTAAAATGCCTACCATGACTCAGAAACACCAGCTTTCACTAGAACATGGAAGCTACAAAACATTGCAATACCAGTAACCTGAAAGGAAGTACAAGACCTAGGGGGCTGGACTGAGAATCACAATTGGCAGCTGACACGAGCCTTGGCAATTGGAGCAGATGGTATGAATATGATTTGATCCTGTGCCACAACTTCCCCCTGGTAAGAAACCAGGATTCCCGCTAACAGAAAACTTGGAAGCTGCCCTCCTACCGCACAGATATAAGATTTTCACGGGAGCATAGTACACTTGCTTTCCTGTTCCTAACCTATCTCAAGTTCCTCTCATTATGCAAAATGTAAGATTTTAAGAGAAAGAATGAAGACAGTGACACTCTCCTGTCAAATGTTGCCCCAACATGTTAAATTTTGTGGACATGATCAATAGATGTGTCACAGTTGTGCCTGCTTGGGATTAAAGGTTGTTTTTCTGAGTTCTTGTAGCATAACGACAGGAAAAGATGTCAGTTTTTTGAAACCATCGTGCCTCAATCAAGTAAAATTATAATGCGTAAACAAATACTTCCTCGCCCAGGAAATGGGTCTAGGAACTGTATCATCAATCTAATGTATATAAACCAAGAAGCCAGGTTTGCTTGCTTTTGTCCTCTGTACTGAACAGGCTGGTGTGTGAGCTCTCTGTTTGGAAAACAAATAAGTGCTCAATTGACTAATGCTGAAATGGTCTGCCTTACTACATTGGCCTGAGCCACAGAAAACACTGCCAAATTGCTGCTTGGATATGAAAACATAAGGCATGAGCCCAGCAACTCTCCTGTGATGCTATCTGAGAAGCGTACCCACCGGACAGGGAGAAAACGCAGGGTAAACCATAACATATTTTTTCTTAAACACTGAATCTGATATTGACTCTTCATTCCAAGATAAGAAAACAGAATAAAAAATCCACACGAGCTTTACCAAAATCAATCAATAAATAAAGGACAGTAAATAAGGAATGAAGTAGCTTTAATATTCAGAGAAAGATGTTGCCTACAAAGATTATTCAATTCTCTGAAATCATAAAATCAAATATTCTCTACCAGTACATGCTCCAGATCTGTGTATTGCCTTTACTCCTGATTTTCAACATCACCGAGACCTCCAAACCCTAAATCCCTCTTCCTGCTTGCTCCGACCCTTTTTAACTATATTACTTCCTATTTAGTGCACACCCTAGAGTCTCTTTTTTGATGTACATAACATCAGCTTTTCTTTCTCACTGGTTGTAGTCAACTGGAATAAGTTCAAAGTTGGATAAACTCTGTATTTGCATTCTCTAAGCCCACACTAGGTCCGCTAATTCATGCTAAAAGAAAAGACTATGTAATTGCAAAGATTATGGCCTCCTTCCCACACTAACGGGCATTTGGTTATACACACAGACACATAAAGAGCGTGAAAATAAATTATTTATATCCTATATCTATATCATGTATATCCTATATCTGTTATACATCATATATGTGATATATCTGTAGCCATATATATGTATATATTTATTTTCATACTATTGCTTCTTCCCCACAGTGGAGTGATTGGGTCATATCTACTAAACTACCTTCAAACACATCCCAATCTCTCCCTTCCTTTCAGTTCCAGACCTTGCTTTACAAAACAAATATGCCCATCAGATGAGAACACATTTCAATTTTTATCAATAAACTTAAAAATCACATGCATTGTTAGAAAGTATTTCTTCCTGTCGAAGAAGAAAAGGTATTTTTTCTGTCTAAGCTGTAACAGGCAATGGGAAAGACACCTTTTAGAATTTCAAAAATGTTCATGGAAGGCCCCTCATTGAAAAAGTCTCATCTCCTGCCATGACTTTCAAATGTCTCCCTGGATTTCAAATAAGTGAAACACTTGTTTATAATGCTCTGACTGTACAACATAGCTGTGGCTGAGAGGTAGCCCACTGCATGTGCAGGTGTATAACCTACTGAGAGTTCATGAGGAGGAGCTGCTATAAACACCAGGAGGAATTTTAGTTTGTTCGTTTTTTTGTAATTTTAACAAATGTTGTTTATTAACTTGTCCTTTTAGAGTTGATATTCTGTTCTTATGATAAATATGTAGAATGTGAAAAAGTGACAAATACTATAGAAAAAAGTGAAACAGCACAGCCGGCATGGCTCCTGGTTGAGCCTTGACCTGTGAACCATGAGGTCACAGTTCACTTCTCCATCTGGGCACATACATGGGTTGTGGGCTCGGTCCCCAGTGTGGGCCGTGCAGGAGGCAGTTGATCAATGATTCTCTCTCATCATTAATGTTTCTATTTCTCTCTCCTGCTCCCTTTCTTTCTGAAATCAATAAAAATGGATTAATTAATTAATTAAAGTAAAATGTAAAGAGTGTGAATAGTCCTAGGTAGAGATTTGTAATTAAAAGGGTTGTCAGGGTTGGCCTAATTGAGAATGTGTCTTCTGGGCCAATATTTGAGGAGGTGATAGATTTAGCCATTTATTAATTAGGAAATAATGCACAAGAGAGATTAGCTACTGATGGGAACCTCACACACTCATGCTCTTTCATGTCCAGCTCTTGTTCTTACTACAGTCAGTTTTCACTTGGTGTGAGAATTGTGCATGTCCTAAAAAAATCTTTACGCTTATGTCATTCGCCACAAGATATGTGATTTCTCTGCAAACACCAAGATGTTTAGTACAACTATTTTAATAACATTAAAATAGATATGTTCTTTGGTGATGATTTTCTTTTAACATGCTACCACTTCATTTTTTAAACACTCATTTTCAGTTTTTGTGTGTGTCTTAAACTGTATTTAGTTATTTGTTTAATTAATTCACTTAGCAAATGCACTTATTTTGGTAAATTCTTTTCTGTTTAGAACAATAATTGTTGGCATATGATTATGTCATCTCAAAAAGTTGTGACTTTCAAATGGAGAGAATCCTTGAAGGACACTGGAGGCAGTGTCTGCATAATATATATTTCAGGCTCAACAGAACTGCCTGGAGAATTTAATGAATCCATTGTGTCCATGTCAACAATAAGGAATCTGAGACATTTTGACTTTCCACAGTGATTCCTCTGTTGTGCCTGAAACTCAGTTAAACAATTGCTAACTCAAACTCAGTATCTGACTCTCTTCTCACATAATTTGTTTTTCACTGACTTCACCAGATATTTTAGGTTTGACTGTAGAATTAGTTGTTTAAGCTGACTAAACCCATTAAAGAGTTTACTTTTTAATGTGTAAATTTTGTTTTAGTTGTTGGTTCTTTATTTTAATAAAATTGTTACAGATTTAGATATTGATAATGACATATTCAGAATGTTTTTTACAGAAGTTTTTGATGAATTACATTATTTTGGATATTGTAAATGAACATCAATATGTAGAAATAGCTTAAAATATAAATTCCAGTTTTGATGACATGTTGAGAATATTTTAAAAGTCAAGTCTTTGATAAATTCTAATTATTATGTATGTACTGAATATTTGAGGAAAGGGTTTAAGAGTATATATTCAGTTCTCTGTGGTTACAGTATACTTGATTTAGAAATAAGAAAGTACTCATGATATTTATATACATGACATTTTATATAAATTATTAAAACTTGATATTATTTTAGCTGAATATAATATCAACTCAAATGAGAACAAAGTATTTAGAAATTGAGTTAGGAAAAATGATGAACTTTTTTTATAGGCTACTCAAGATATAAATATCACTACCTACCTTACATTATAAAAATTTGTTGTAAATATTATAAACTTTATCTGACAGGTGTGAGTCAAACACTTACTATGTGCTCCCAGCACCTCTCTGTTTTGCCCTGGTTTAATATATCAGTTAAAAAGTTTACACCCCACCCTGGCCTGCAGACTGAAGGGTCCCAGGTTCAATTCCAATCAAGGGCATGTACCTTGGTTGTGGCCACATCCCCAATAGGGGGTGTGCAGGAGGCAGCTGATCCATGTTTCTCTCTCATCGATGTTTCTAACTCTCTATCCTTCTCCCTTCCTCTCTGTAAAATAAAATCAATAAAATATATTTTAAAAAATTTTACACCCCTTTAAATGTAATATTTTAAAAGGAAAACAGTCATTAATGGGAATAAATAGAGTTTTATGAATGAATGCTAGAAGAAGGTAGCTTCAAAAATAGATAAAGTAGCAATTTAAAGCTATGGCATTTCATTTAAATATATTGTTAAAATTACTTAATTCCAAGGAATTGATAAAAGTTGTCTTGGTTTTATGGATTTTTCAGATAGTCCACAAATGTCTAAATAAAAGGAGGAAAAATCAATAATTTATAAAGTTGGCACTACTTCCTTCTGAAACCTAAGAAACTAAAAAATTCAAAAAAGTGCCCATATAATCTGCCCCATTGTACATAGCCACTATGTCTATCTTAATGAAAAATGGGAGAAGTCCTCCCCAAAGTGCTGGGTTTAGAATGCTTTAAACTAGATTAGCATTTTGAAGATACACTTTTGGAATTTACTAACATAAAAACAGAGAGTGAACCCATATAACATAAGAGAGACCAGAAATACACCCACACGTATATAGTCAACTGATCTGTGACAAGGGTGTCAAGTACACACTGTGGTGAAATTATAGTCTTTCCATCAAATGGTATTGAACAAACTGGATCTACTAGAAACATGCAAAAGATTAATACAGACCACTAGCCTACACCACACACAAAAACAAAGTAGATTTAAACAAACATAATAATCACAACCATAACACTTCTATAAGAAAACATAAGGGAGAAGTTTCTTGACATTGGTCTTGGCAATGATTTCTTAGATATGACATTTTAAAAGCACAAGCATCAAAAGCAAAAAGAGCTAATTAGGATTGCATCAAATTAAAAATTCAGCACAGAAAAAAACAAACAACAAACTCAGGAGAGTAAAAAGGCAAACTACAGAATGTGAGAAAACAAATATTTGCAAATCATATATCTGGGAAGGGATTAACATACAAAATATATAAGGAACTTAAAGAACTCAATAGCAAAAACAAACAAAAAACAAATAACCCTATTAAAAATAGACAAAGCAGTTCAATAGATATTTTCCAAAGAAGACATACAAATGGCCAACAAATATATGAAAAGATGCTTAACATCACTAATCATTAGAGAAATGCACATCAAAACTAAAATGAGATTTCACCTCATACCTGTTAGCATAGCTATTATGAAAAGGTAACAAGATACATGTTGGTGAAGAGGTAGAGAAAAGAGAATCCTTGATACTATTGTCAGTAATGCAAAATAATGAAGCTGATATGGAAAATTGTATGGCATTTTTTTTAACACACTAAAAAATAGAACTACTTCTTATCCAGCCATCCCACTTCTCCGAGTACATATCCAAAGACTTGAAATCTGGATTTAAAAGAGATATCTATAGTCCCATGGTGATTGTAGCATTATTCACAACAGCCAAGATATGGCAAAAACCTAAGTGTCTGTTTACCAATTAATAAAGAAAGAATATATATATATATATATATATATATATATATATATATATATATATATATGTAGTGAAATATTATTCAACCTAAACAAGAGGGAAATCTTGCCATTTGTGACAGCATGAATACAACTGGAGGGTATTATACTAAGTGGAATAAGTTAGTCAGAGAAGGACGAGCACTGTTCCATGCTTCCATGTCTCTGGATCCACTCCATTCATCAGTTTATTTTGTTACTTAGATTCCACATATGAGAGATCATTTGATACTTGTATTCTCTGACTGACTTATTTCATTTGGCATGATACCCTCAAGGTCCCTCCATGCTCTTCCCATCTGCCCCGCGATCCAGGCCACAGCGCAGACTGGCCAGTGGCCGCAGCTGCGGGGCGGGAGGAGCAGGGCGGGAGCAGTCAGCCGGCCCCTTGGGAAGAATGATGATGGAACAGAAATAGGAAATAAAGAGGAAAGAAAAGTTTATAAATGATGAATCAGTAGGAAAAGTGTTACATAAAGGAGAAAAATTGTGTGAGAGGAAGAAGCCAATAAGGAAGTCAAATACAATAGTGCGTGAAGGGGATAAGATTAAAAAAGAAAGCTAATAGGGGTGACCAGGCCAGCAGGGGAGGGCAGTTAGGAGGATCAGGCAGGAAGGCAGGCAGAGTGGTTAGGGCAGGCAGGCAGGTTAGCGGTTAAGAACCAGAGGTCCTGGATTGTGAGAGTCCCCAAGAACTCCATATTGGAGAGGGTGCAGGTTGGGCTGAGGGACTGCACCCCCACCCCCCATGCACAAATTTTGTGCACCGGGCCCCTAGTATATATATAAAAGGCTAATATACAAAGTGTCCCCGCCGGAGTTCGACTGGGAGATCGTGAGTTATATCTCTCATTATGACATGCGATGACCACCAGGGGGTGGCAGAATGAATGAAGGCCCTGGCTGGCAGCCGGCAGCTGGGGTAGGGAGGCCCTGGCCAGCAGCTAGAGGAAGGCCCTGGCTGACAGCCAAAAGGCCCCAATCAGCCCTGATCACCGGCCGGGCCTAGGGATCCTACCTGTGCCCTGGTCCTCTAGTAAGACAATAATATTTTAATCTCATTAAACTGTTAATAAGTGTGTGTATATATATCAGAAGATTTTAGAATAAAAGAATTATCTTAATCTGGAGATGATGTTATCTTCCCTTTTCAATAGTTGTCCTTCATAATTACTAATTTGCATATGGATAAACTAAGGCATAAAACATTCTTTCATTTAAAGTCAGTGATTTAATTATCAATGATGTCATAATAGCATTATTCTCATTTTAATTTTTATCAATTTAACAAATTGCAAAAGAAAGGTACTTTTCTCTTAAGTGGAAAATTATTTGATAATATTTAGATTTCTATGGTGCATTATAATTCAGCTCACTTGTCTGTGTATAATAAGGTGGTATTGAAAGTGGGTGTAAAATTATATTTAATAGACAAAGAACTGAAAAGAGAACACTTCATGACCAATTCAGTTTTAAGACCTTATTGTATAGAAAAACGACAGGGCAATTAACATAAATTTAGTCCATAGTAAGAAATCCTGATTAGCTGATTCTACTCAAATTACAGAGACATGTTGAAAAAATTAGGTTACAGAAAGTATAAGATACACCTTTTCCAATAAAAGTAAGACGATTTTTAAAAATGTTCTATAGGACTTAAAAGATAAATGCATAAGCTAATCTGTGGTACTTAACGCATCCTATATAATAAAAGCCTAATATGCTAAGTGTCTGGTCATCTGGTGACCGGTCGACTGTTCAACCAATCAAAGCGTAATATGCTAATGATATGCTAAGGCTGCTCAACTGCTCACTATGATGTGCACTGACCACCAGGGGACAGACAGTCAACTGGTTGACCAGTCACTATGACATGAACTGACCATCAGGGGCACATGCTCTGACTGGTAGTTTAGCTTGCTGCTGGGGTCCAGCCAACTGGGACCGAATGAGATGGGCCAGACATGCCCTGGAGCCCTCCCATGTTCTTCCTCGGCCCGATTGTGCACTGGTGGGGTCCCTTGGCCTGGTCTGCACCTTCTCGCAATTAAGGATACCTCAGGGGATGTCGGAGACTGGGTCTCAGCCCAATCCTGCAAACCACCCCCCTCTGGAAAGTGCCAAATGAGGGGCTCATGGCTGGCGAGCACTGCTGCAGAAGCACAAGCCTCTCCTGATCAGGACTGATTGGGCACCCGCCTGCAACATGCACAGTGGGGACAGGATGAGTGGGAGTGGCAGGTAGGAGCTACAGGCAGCATTGCACTGTGGATTTCAGCCCAATCCCTGCAGGCTACCCAGAGACCCTACCCATGCATGAAAATTCATGCACTTGGAAGGGGCGGGGTCCCTTAGCCTGACCTGTGGTCTCTCCCAGTCCAGGACACCTTAGGATGTCCACTTACTGGCTTAGGCCCACTCCCCAGGAGACTGAGCCTAAGCTGGCAGTCAGACATCCCTATGGCAGCCTGGGAGCCCTTGGGGGATGTCAGTTGGATACCCTTAATGTTGCCGAGGAGGTGGGAGAGGCTCCTGCCACTGCCTCTGTGTTTGCAGCCATCACCCTCACTTGTGGCTAAGTGGACCTCCCCCTGTGGGAGCACACTGACCACCAGGGGCCAGCACCTGTGTTAAGCATCTGCCCCCTGGTAGTCAGTGCACGTCATAGCAACCAGTTGTTCTGCCTTTAGGGTCAATTTGCATATTATCCTTTTATTATATAGGATATTTTGTAACAACAACAACAGGAAAGGAGGAAAGGGGACAGAGCTATAAGGATTTTATACACTACGTTAAGTGGGTATATATTTGAATTGAACTGTTATAAATTTAATATGTTAAATGTAAGCTCCCCAAAAAATCACAAATAAAATAATGTATATATATATATATATATATATATATATATATATATATATATGAAAAAGGAATAAAAAGAGTTCCAGAAAAATTCAACTAAACACAAAATAATGCATTAACAGAGAAATACGACACAAAAAATATCATTATGACATACAGAAAATAAATAGCAAAGTAGCAGAAGTCTTTTCTTATCAGTATGGAAATGGGTTAAACTCTCCAAACAAAAGACAGGAATTGGTAGAACAAATTTTAAAAATGATTCAAAAATATGCTGTCTACAAGAAGATTTTATTGATCCAAAGACACAAATAGTTTTAAAACTGAAATAATGGAAAAACATATTATATGCAAAAAGTAAACAAAAGAGAACTGGGGAATTTACCAACATTAGATAAAATAGGTTGTGAGAATTAAAAGACAAAAAAGGCTATTAAGTATTATTAAAAGTGTTAACTCATCAAGAAGATTGAGAATTAAAAAATATATGCATGAGGAGGATTTTGGGAAGATGGCAAAGTAGAAAGCAGTGGTAAAACTCAGTGGCATTGGCAGAGTTTTTGTGATGTGCCTATTTTGGAAATCTTGGGTCTACTGAAGGCTTACAATTTCCAGGGGAAAGCTAGGAGGGAACATTGAAGTGCATGTCAGTCCATTCCTGCAATTAGCACATTACTGCTACCCATTTCCAACCCCTTAGCATCCTGACAGGCAGCTGTGCACATGTTTGTGGATCAGTTTACAGACACTTCACAGAAGCCAGGGTAGACAAAAAGGATTCAGTCTTAAAAATATGGTGGGTCTCATGCTCTGATTGGTGGTTGTTATTTCTAATTATAAAAGTATAAACAGAGATGGGTTTTTCTTTTTTTTAACCTTCCCCCATTGTTGCATTTTTAACCTTTGCCTCCTACTGAGGTGACATTCAGGGAATTTATAGGGTTGACACCCTTTGCAGTTGTTTGTTGTGGTGTTGTCTTTTTTTTTTTTTTTTTTTGCTTCTTCCCCCCTTTTGAAACACAGACATTAAAGAATTGGACATGTAAAAACAATTATATATACAGGGAAAATTAGAAAGTGATCACACATGTTCAGAGAAAGGCATAGACTCAGAAAGATCAGAGAAGACCTCAGGCTGATCCTTGGCACAAGGTAGCCTTAAAATAATAATAATAAAAAAAATCCAACACAATTAAAAACTACCAACAAAAAAAAATTCTTGAAATCCAATAAATCCTAGGGAAGGAGATGAATGTGATATCCAGAGTTACCACATTCTTAGGTTCATAGGTCTAGTGTTCAACAAAAATTTCAAGACATACAAAGAAACAGGAGGAAAATGTGGCCAATTTAAAGGGAAAAAATCAACAGAAACTGTCCCCCCCAAAAAAAAAGAGATCTGCTGGCAGATGTACTAGACAAAGACTTTAAAACAACTTTTTAAAAGATGCTTAAAGAACTAATGAGGTATATGGAAAAAATCAAGAAAATGATATATAAAAAAATAGAAATATCAATATGGAGATAAAACTGTTGGGGGAAAATTTCTTGAGGTGGACTGGAACTGAATGCCAAAATAGGCTGGGGATGAGAGCCTGAAGAAAGAGGCTGATAACTTCAGAATTAAACAGTCTTAAAAAGAGTGAATTTTGATATATATGACAAGGATAAATCTTGAAACAATAAGCCAGGTTCAAAAGGGCACATATTGTATAATTCCACTTATATGAAATGTCTAGGCAAGCTCATAGAGACACAATGTAAATTAGAGATTTCCTGGTGCTGGAGGGAGGGTGGGATAGGGAGTGTGATAGTTACAAAACTTCTGTTTGGATTGTTGATAGAATATTAGAAATAGATAGTGGTGGTGTTTGCACAAATTTGTGATACAAAATGCTACTGAATTGTACACTTAAAATGGATAAAATAGCAAATTTTGAGTTATATGTATACTAGAGGCCCGGTGCACAAAAATTTGTGCACTTGGGGAGAGGGGGTCCCTCAGCCCAGCCTATGCCCTCTAGCAATCTGGGACCCCTCGGGATATGTCCACCTTCTGGCTTAGACCCGCTCCCCAGGGGATAGGGCCTAAGATGGAAGCCAGATATCCCTCTGGAACCCTGGGGGCCCTCGGGGGATGTCCACTTGCCAGTGGGAAGCAGGCCTAAGCTGCAGTTGAACATCCTTAGTGCTGCTGAGGAGGCAGGAGAGGCTGCCACCACCACTGCTGTGCTGGCAGCTGGCAGCCTAGCTTGTGGCTGAGCATAGCGCCCCCTATGGGAGTGCACTGACCACCAGGGGGCAGCGCCTGCATTGAGCGTCTGCCCTCTGGTGGTTAGTGTGTGTCATAGTGACCAGTCATTCCCAGTTGTTTTGCTGTTAGGGTCAATTTGCATATTACCCTTTTATTATATAGGACAGAGGCCTGGTGCATAGGTGGAGGCCAGCTGGTTTGCCCTGAAGGATGTTCTGGATCAGGGTGGGGGTCCCACTGCGGTGTCTGGCCAGCCTGGGTTGAGGGGCTGAGGGCCATTTTCAGGCTGGCCACAGCCCCTTCAGGGTTCGGGTCTCTACTGGGGTGCCTGGCCAGCCTGGGTGAGGGGCTAGGGACTGTTTGCAGGCTGGCCACAGCCCCTTCAGATTTTGGGTCTCTACTGGGATACTTGGCCAGCCTGGGTGAGGGGCTGATGGCTGTTTTCAGGGAGGCTGGCTGGAATTTATTTTTCTAAAGTTGAAACTTTGTTGCTTTAACCAGAGCCAGGTTGGGTTCCCCCTGACAACCCAGGCTCCCAGCTCTTCTTTGAGCCCAAGGCTGGAAGCAGGTCTCTGGGGTTTATTTATGTCCTCTAAGTGTTGCCTTGAGTGGAGGCTACAGCCGTCCTAGGCAGACAGGAACCTTAGCTTCCTGCATCACTGGGGCAAGCCTCCTGCTTGTTCCAGCTCCGTGGCTGCTGGTCGCCATCTTGGTTGGGTTAATTTGCATATAGTCACTCTGATTGGCTGGTGGGTGTGGCTTGGCTGGTGGGCGTGGCTTAGGTGTAATGGAGTGAGGGTCAGTTTGCATATTACTCTTTTATTAGATTAGATGTGGCTATGGGTGCCTCCATCTTGTGGCCATGGGGGTGGCCATCTTTATCACGGAGTGATGCCTAATTTGCATATTACACTTTTATTAGATTGATATTGTTCTAGTAAAAAATTTACAAATCCCTCAATCCAAGGAAATATAACATAAGCAAACAACAAACCTGCTAATGAGAAATTAGATGTAAGAACATTAGAAATCTTTGATTTATAGACATACTAGAGGCCCAGCGCACTCGAAATCACACAAAGTTAGGATCCCTAGGGGTAGCCTGGGCTCTGTCGCATGGCCTCTGCTGCCCCACAATGCTACGTGAAGCTCCTCCACCCAGGATGCTCTGCAAAGCCTGCGACTGTTCTTCAAAGCCCCCTCTGCCCCTCGACTGTTCCACGAAGATTGCTGCCACCCCACAAAGCTTGCCACTGAACGCTCCATGAACCTCTCCCTTCCCCCCCGCCCCACAACTACTCTGTGAAACTTTCTGCTGCCCGGATGACGGCTCTGCTAAGCTTGTTGTGACCCTGCAAAGTGCCTGTCACTGATGCTCAACAGTCTCCAGTCCCACCCCACCTCCAGGCCCCCAACAAGGTGAGTGGCTCAGGGGCTGGGGGGGGGGGGGCGGGGGGACTGAGAAGTGCTCCATGCACTTCATGGTGACTGGTCACCTAGCTCTTTATTAGGGTACTGACAACAAGTAAGGAACAAATTTATTTCCCTCAATGTAATATTTCAAATGGAACAAAAATTATCTTCTGCCAAAGTCTGGATTTTCTGCGTTATGACTTTGAAAACGATTAAGAATATAAAGTTGCATAACTGATTAAAATAATTTCTATTAGATAGTGAGCAACTGAAGATAGGAACCATTTCATATTTTACAATTACTGAGAACCTTAAGAGCTTTCATTAACATGAGTATATCTACTGGTAGTTACCATATTTTATTACTATTATTGTTAATCCTCACCTGAGGATATTTTCTCATTGATTTTTTAGAGAGAGTGAAGGGAGGGGAAGGACACACAGAGAGAAACATCAATGTGAGAGAGATCAATCATTGCCTCCCACATGTGCCCCCACTGAGGCCAAGGATTGAGCCTGCAACCCGGGTACACGTCCTTGACCAGAATTGAGCCCTGGATCCTTTAGTTTGTGGACCAACACTCTATCCACTGAGTCAAACTGGATAGGACTACTATATTTTAATTTAAAGCATAAATTCTTAAAATACGTAATATGAACTAATTAAAAACAGTGAAGATCCAATCATGTTAATATACTTTATTTGAAATAATATATATTTTTTAATTATCAGTTTTACAGTTTTGTAACTCTATTCACTTTCTTAATGAAAGACAAGATATCCTCATATTTGCTTCTGCCTTCTCTTTATTAAGATACTAGAGGCCTGGTGCACAAAATTCATGCATGGGGGGGCTCCCCTCAGCCCAGCTTGCACCCTCTCCAATTCAGGATCCCTCTCACAATCTGGGATCACTGGTTCCTAACTGCTCACCTGCCTGCCAGCCTGATTGCCCCTAACTGCCTCCCCCCTGCCAGCCTGATCACCCCTCACTGCCTCTGTGTGCTGGCCTGAATGCCCTTAACTTCCCTCCTGCCAGCCTGGGAACCCCTAATTCCTCCCCCGCCCCCGGCAGCCTGGTTGCCCCACACATCCTGTTGTTCAGTCGTTTGGTTGTCACTCACTAACCCCCCCTGCCGGTCTGATCACCCCACACAGCCTGATGATCAATCGTTTGGTTGTTACTCACTAACCCCCTTGCTGTCCTTGTCACCCCATGCAGGCTGCCGTTCGGTTGTTACTGTGAGGGCAACCTGATCAATTTGCATATTACCCTTTTATTAGTATAGATGTTGTTTTGTTTTAAGAATAGGAAAAAATTCCAACCTCACATGGATATATAGGCAGAAAGAGAGGAGCTACCTGATCCCTGAAAAGTCTCAGACCCAGTAGCTTTCACCTACACTTTGCAACCACACATCTATTTGGAAAAAAGTTTTCAAAAAGACCTCATACCTGATGACAGATACAGAGTCTACCTAGAGTTATTCTCATTATCCAGGACTTACTATGACCGACCCATTTGTTAGGAAATGACCACAAATATACCTATTTCAGGATAAATATTTCTTTTCTGTTTTCCCACAAAACCTTAGCTTAGAATAGCAAGTTATCATTGTGATTGATAGTCAAGTCCTCACCCTACAATAATCAATTTTAATTACTCTTCTCACTCATTATACTGCCGGCCCTTATGGGTCCTGGGTAGTGTCCTTCTACTCATTAGGACCAGGCTATACGTTAAGAGTACAATGAACCACCCTTTAAAGAAAGCATGGATAAGTAATCGAATGAGTGGATGAAGAAAAATATTTGAAATTCTGTTTAAAAGAGAATGTCACATCTTGTAAGATTTGGAAAGAATAGAAGTGTCCACATTCTGAGAGGATTTGGAAGCAGAGCCAGTGAGAAGGTTGTGTTGTTACATACTCGGCATCTTACAGACCACCGGCTGTTATTGTAGACACTTCAAAAGCACGTTTCTTTCTTTCTTTTTTTTAAGTTTGCTAATGTGGTTTCAAAGGTAGCATTGCTTTATATTAACTTTAGTGTTTGAAACCTGAAATAATATTTTATAAAACCATTTAATCTATTTAGAAATAGCTTTCTAAATTGAGATATGTGGTGGAAGCAATAAAAATATGCCTCTCACAATAAAAAAAACACCACTCCTTTCTGGCCACACAGCTAGAGTTCTTATAGTAAGACACGCCCTTGAACCCCTGGTAGGGTGATTCTATCAATGTGTTTTATTATTTTTCCCCTCTGGTTTTGTATTTGTAAAATTAGGTCTCTGAGTTTGTGCATGCATGCATGTGAGAGACACACAGAGAAAAATAATATATGACCTGCAGAATACACATAAGAAAATCTTGCCTTGCAATATTATAGAAATCTTACCTTATCCTAATCATTTATTATACTTAAAATATGTTATTTTGCCCTAGCTGGCTTGGCTCAGTGGATAGACTGTCAGCCTGCAGATTGAAGGGTCCCAGGGTTCAATTCCAGTGAAGGGCATATGCCAGGGTTGTGGGCTAAATCCCCAGTGTGAGGTGTGCAGGAAGCAGCCAATCAATGATTCTCTCTTATCATTGATGTTTCTGTCTCTCTCTTCCTCTCCCTTCCTCTCTCTAATCAATAAAAATATGTTTTAAAAAATGTGTTATTTCTCTCTCTACAATAATGTATAAGCAATGAAAGTATAGTCATCCATGTTTTAAAGATCTGGAAAAGGGTTATATGCACTGTCCAAATTTATATAATTAGCGTGGGCTAAACACTCCTCATCTGGACTCTTGTTTTCACTATGTAGTGTTATTTCTTTCCTCTTACTATCACCCACCCGATGTTGCTATCCTGGATAAGTGTTTCCTCTTCTCTCTGAAGATTTGGATAGGTGCAGAGCTGACTTGGTAGATCTCCTGGCCTGATCAAGCATCTGGTGGTGGCCTGAAGCTGCTGGCACACTGGGGAGCTTGCCCCACAGCTCAGGCAGATGGCAGAATCATTGATGGAAATGACAGCAGCCCGTAGGAGTGTCAGCCACTGGGACAGCTTCTGCTCTGATGTTTGTTTCTAATATTAAACCCACCTGGGGAAGGAATTCTCTTCCTCATGGGAACAGAGACTATTTATGAGGTGGCCACTGGGTGGGGCAAAAGCGCGCACTTTGTAAGAGGACTTACTGACACTTGCAATAGAGATAAATTAAAAGTGTTTCCCCAAGTTCATTTTTTTAAACAAATTGGAAGCCTCAAATTCAGATTCTAACTTGAGTGAGTTTTCATAATGTGGTATACCTCCTCTATAATGTTTTTTATTAATTGCTTGTATCTACAAACTAAACACAATCATTAATTTGTATCATGCAAAGTAGAATACCAAGTTATTTTTGTGGTTGATAGTAAAGTTTTCCCTCTAATAGATCTTGTTTGCTGGGCATTTTTTGTCTGTGTGTATGTTATAATTTTGCTTCAGTGTGGCAATTTTAGAAATGATAGTTTACTGCAATTTTCTCCTTATTCTGTTGCTCTGTTATTGTTGTAGCTACATTCATCAAACACCACATTCATATGCGGCAAAGTAATTGTGGCCATTTAGTATCTACAATAACTTAAAGAGAACCAGCTAAGGATTATCCCATAGCTGGGGTGTTTGAGACGGAAGGAGAGAGCTTTAGTGTTTATAAAGGGGTGAGCTATATTCTACCTTCAGATTTCTTGCAGGATTTGTACCTAGTCTGATTTTCTTTAGATTGGGGAATAATGCTTATATCCACAAAGAACTCAAATGAGCACATTATGCACATTATATCAGGTGAAATATAATAATATATAGTAGTCCATGGAAGGGATTCAAGGCCTGCAAATTCAGTACAATGAGAACTTTCATCCCCTCAGACTTGTGTGATCCCTGGACAATGTGAAAAAATTGCCTTGAAAAATAGTCTCATGTGTAAGAGGAGGCTCTCTTTTTCATGTATGCTTGTTACCTGTGGAGAAAAAACTAAAACAATGGCACCACAAACACGGCAACATGAAATTAAAACTAGAACGTTTAGCGATGATTCTAGATTTTTAATTTTGTTTTCCTTTTCATCTGAGAAGCAAGACTTACTGCTCTATTTAAAGAAGAGAACGGGGACAGGAATACTAGAGTATTTAATTTAGAAAAAGAAAAGAAATCTATGTTGAATGATATTTTTATTTTACTTTATTTTCCATTTCAAATTTCCTTTTCGTTTGTCTGTTGTCAAGAATGTCAGTTTTAAGATGAAGTGTTTCAGGTGAAAATTCCTCCACTTTATTTTTAAAATTATTTTTTATTACGTAGGGGTTTATAAAAAATATATGTAGGAAGCAAACAAGATATTCAGCTTTTCCATGTACATCTCATTTTGCTTAAGTGTGTTACAGAAAGTGTTGGAAATTAGGTGACAATTGCATTCTGCAATCTATTGGCCTGCTGTAGTCTATAGATTGAATAGATAAAGCAACATCTTAGCATGATTCTTCCTCTGCCTCATTCCTGGCCACTAAGTAACTTCACAGGATGGCTCAGTAACAATGTTGTGCCTCAATGTGATTCAATATTAAGATGGAAACAAAATAACCCATCTGAATATGTCATGGAAGTGCTGTGGATATTAAGACATGGATAGAAAAAAAATTAGAAAATAAATGAGAGAAGTAATAATAATCCAAATTCCAATTACTGACCTTTCTGCCTGGTCCTATACTCTAAATCTCATATTCCAGTCCCCACTATTCTGTGTTACAGGTTTTTTTGTTTTGTTTTGTTTTTTGTTTTTTTTAGCAGGTGGGAAAGCAACAGAGTGAAGAAATGCAGCTTTCCAGACATGACCCAGAAGCCGAGTGACTGAGGGAAGTTCCAGAGGGCGGTGATCATGACCATGAAATTGGAAGTAGGGAAACATGGATCTCTTATCCCTGCCCAGCACCCTGCAGTTCACAGAGTGCTTTCGTACTACCATCGGATTCCTTTGGGAGCCCTAGGAGGCACCGACGAATCACCCTTGTACAGATGAGTAAGTGCGTACTTATAGCGACAATGATTATAGCCTAATAAAGTGCAGAGCCTGAGGTAGGAAATGAGTCCAGTGCCCTCTCTCTCAAGTCAAACCTGCCTGCTTGGAGAACTGAGTGAAAGGAGAGAATATAGGGACGCAGGGAGAAGAAGAATGTGCATCTGGAGACCAGTTCAAATGAGGACTCGTGGCTTTTCATATTTATCCTTGGTCTACGGGTTCCTAGAAGAAATGTGCTGGAGGAGAACAGGGGAAGAAAACCCAGATGGGATGGGGGAGAGGGGTAGTTACAGAGGCTGTGTGTGCTGCCCAGTTCTGCAGGAGCTCATCTGCCTGCTGCAGTAGAGAGAGGCAGTGAGTGCCCAGGAAAAGAGCTCTGGCTCCATCACAAGTATGCAGGGGGTTATTATCTATGAATAAAGGCCTGGTGCATGAAATTCGTGCATTCCGGGTGGTCCCTCAGCCCAGCCTGCACCCTCTCACAGTCTGGGGAGCGGGCCTAAGCTGGCTGTCGGACATCCTTAGTGCTGCCGCAGGGCTTCCAGCTGAGCAGCACTCTCCCTATAGGAGCACACTAACCACCAGGGGGCAGCTCCTGCATTGAGTGTCTGCCCCCTGGTGGTCAGTGCACATCATAGTGACCAGTTCTACCATTCAGTCGATTTGCATATTAGCCTTTTATTATATAGGATTACATAGGTAATTTGGCAGTGGTGGGGTTCTAGGCCAGGCTCTGACAATAGCAAGCCCAAAGATCTTGAGGGCCACTTAACTTTTGGGGGACTTACTTCTTTTCTTCATTTATAAAATGAGAGCATTGAATTATATGATGTAAAGGACTTATTAAATCAGATGTTTTGACCCTAAAATTTAATTGTATTTCTATCTTTACTTGGAACCCACTGCTGATAAGGGAATAGACCAATATCAAGGGAAGGAAAATATCCCAGAGGCCTCCTACCTGCTGTTGCAGCACGTATATCTAATCTTCACCTTCAAAACGCGTAGGAATAGCCTGGCACAAGGTAAGCACTCACTTCATGTCATCTATTTTAAACAGTGCAGTAATAGCATCACCCACACTTTATTCCTATTTGTCCTCTTGGCAATTAATTCATGTGGGAGAAGCAAGATCCTGAATAAATAGAAAGATTAAAAAAATAGATGCTAAAGATTCCTCTTAATTTTGTAACCTCCAGGGAGAGGACTGTGTGCAGAACCGCTTTACACTAGACCACAGAATTGAAGAATAAGCAGGTTAAAGCATGTTCTTTAAGGCAAATGAGCCACGTTCTCCAGCATAATGTGCTGCTCCCCAATTCTCTGGTTTTCTCCACTCCAGGAGACCTCCATTCTCTCCATTCTGGTCAGCTGCCTTTCTGCTCCTAAATACTGTATTCCTCCACCCCACTCCCCAGCCCCATCTACCTTTTGACAGTCTACCTTTTGATTTTGCTTTCCGCAGTTTCATATTTCAGTTACCTGTGGTCAACCAAGGTATTAAATGGAAATTCCAGAAAGAAACAATTCATACGTTTTAAATTGTGCCCCGTTCTGAGTAATGTGATGAATGAAATCTCATGAGGTCCCCACTCAGTCTCACCCTGAATCACACCATATATACATTGCCTGCCTGTCATTCACTATTTCATAGCTGCTTTCAGTATTGCTGGGCTTGTATTCAAGTCACCCTCATTTTACTACTAATGGCCCCAATGGGCAAAAGTAGTGATGCTGGCAATTGGGATATGCCCAGGAGAAGCCAAAGAGCTTCCTGTAGGTGAAAGGTGAGTACATCACTGTGAGGTATTTTGAGATAGAGACCACAGTCACATAACTTTTTTTATAGTATCCTATATAATAATAGGCTAATATGCAAGTGGTCGGGAGTTCGACCAGGAGACTAGGAATTCAATGTGCTGGCCACCGGGGGGTGGCACGGAATAAAGGAAGGCCCCAGCCAGCAGCCAGCAGCTGGGGAAAGGAATGTCTCAATCGGCTCTGACTGCTGGCCAGGTCTAGGGACCCTACCTGTGCACGGATTTTGTGCACCAGGCCTCTGGTATTGTTATAATTGTCCCATTTTATTGTTGGTTATTGTTGTTAATTTCTTACTGTACCTAATTTATAAATTACGCTTTTTGTTAGGTGTGTATGTATAAGAAAAAAACATTGGCATATAGAGTTCAGCACTATCCACTGTTTCAGGTATCCAATGGAGTCCTGGATAAGGGGGCTACTAAATCACAAAGGAAACGCTGCCTTTGAGACTGACTCAGGAAGTTGTCATTTGTTTCTTTTGAGCACATCCCCAAAAGCCAGGGATAGGTCTCCTGGATCCCTAGAAAGACAATTTCTCTGCCCTTCCAAAATGGGCCTAAACCACTGAGTCTTGGTATAGGCATTGTGGACATTAGTAGAAACAGTTTTGCACTTGCCTCAAAATATTTACACATTGAAATACACGTTATTTTAATATAATTGCTTTATTTTTATTTCTGGTTTATTTTTTTTGTGAGAACATTATATTGATATATTTTAGTTATCACAAATGTACAGGAGAATTCTTTTCTATGAATTACATTTCAGGATATTAAATGACCATTTTAAAGCATCTAATATAATAAAAGAGAAACATGCAAATTTGACCGTTACCAC
>PVJC01018907.1:0-30786 GCA_004026665.1 Murina feae | reverse complement strand
TTTTTATTCTTAGCCTTAGTAATACAATTTTGGCTATTTATTTGGATTTTATCTTAGTTTTTTCTTCACCTGTTAGTCATGATTTCTCCCTTTTTTCTTCCTTAATCATTAGTGACTCTCTACTGTGGAAAAGAGAATGTTTTTTTCTGTGAGTCCCAATAAATAGTAGCATTGACTAGGCTATGGTAAATGTACATGCATGTGTGTGTATATATGCAATATGGTAGTAGATATGCATACATACATAAGTGTGTAACACAGCATGATGTGTATATATATGTACATGCAGATGTATACATACGTATCTACATTTTTGTTGTTTGTGTTTTCATTTCTGTTTACTGGAATCTGGCAAGTATGGAATTGGACAGGACAGATGGTGGCCTCTGTGGTCCAGGCAATTGTGGAGTTGGGTGATTGCAGAGTAATTAGTTGTCCTTAGAGTCTCCTTTGAGCCACAAGTTACCAGCACATTTATTTGTCTCCCCACCACTGCCACCGAATCCCAGGGCATTAACCTAATCTTTGAGAATGAAGACATATTTCTTTCCTACTTTTTATTTGTCTTCATCTCTCCCGAAAACATCTCACTGGAAAGAAAATAGATTGTGGGATGATACTGTTTAAACAATGATAATTTTCATTATAGAAATTCTGTATAATAAAAGCCTAGTATGCAAATTGTCCCCTCGGGGGGTCATTCAGCCAGGAGTTCACACTGGGAGATGCAGCTCACTATGATGTGCGCTGACCGCAGGAGGCGGCGTGGAACACAGCAGGTGTCAGTGGTGCAGTCTGGCAGTGGGCAGAAGTGGAGGTGCTGCTGGCCCTGATGGGCCCTGATGAGAGTGGACCAGCAGGGGGGCGGGGAGCAGGCGCCAAGCCAAGGCAGGTGCAAGCAGTTGCCTGATCGCCCCCTGAAGACAGTAACCAGCAGAGGGGGTTTGGGGAGGGCCGCTGCCCAGCTCCCAGGTGCTGAAGGAGAAGAGTCTAGGGGCTGGCCCTGATCAATAGCTCCTCAGGCAGGATGATGAAGCAGGTGAAGGGGCAGGGCCAGGCGATGGCGGGGTGCCAGGCGGGGCTGCAGGACTGAGAGGCTGGGGCCTTGAACTGGGGCCCGGTCCCCGTAGGCCACCCTGAGAGACCCCACCCGTGCATGAATTCGTGAGGCCTCTAGTATAGTTATAATTTGATAGAGATTTTATTAATCAATGTTTATTATGAAAATACATTGGTAAAATGTTAATGTTTTCTATATCAGTCATCATGTTAGAAGCCTTAAATGGTTGATTTCAAATCTTCATAAAATATTACAAGGTAAATGAGACAGTTTTCATGTTCCAGATGTGGAAAATGAGGTTCAAAGTGGTTAAAAACATGTCTAATTAGCGGCGGCATGAGTTATTTCCATTAGACTCCATTGAGCTCAAATTAAAGTAATTATAGATGAGTCAAGTTTGAAAATAGTGAGAGATTTATCACTTACCACACAACTGAAGGACTAGGAAGTACTTGCAAAAAACAGCACTGTCTTCCCACTGGGTCTCATGGAGACATCACTAACTGGTCATGACATTGTCTTGCCAAGCCCACATTCAGCCTGCAATAAATGAGAGGAAACTCTGGCATCTCAAATGTGTGTATGTATTTGCAGCTTCATTTTGCTAACGAGTGTGGCTATGAGGAACATCTGTGACTGACATCTAGGTCATGTCCTTGGGGGAAGGATATGACTAAATAAGTGCAATAATTATTCTTTCCACAGAGTATTCTCGTCCTCAGTAAACCTTCTTACCATTTACTGCTGGGTAATTCACTGACTACTCTTGGGCATTTGGACCTCAGAGTTACTGCCTGAGGCTTTCAGGGATATTCATGGTTCTTTCATGATATTAAACCTTAATAATATGGATCTCATATGTCTACATACATAATAAATTGAAAGGCTAAACCAAATGAAGCTTTTGTTCTTTACTACCTGGTATTGCAGCAGTTAAAAATGTCCAGATAATACATTATAGAGTGTTGTTATTACATTTTTAAAGAAAAACATTGCATCTGGCTTAGCAAGGACTTAAGCCATGCTTTGTAGACAGACTCTTGCTAGTGTAACTCCCAGTTCCAGGTAGTGGACAGCAGCATGGGCATTAGATTCAGACAAATCTGGGTTCAACCTCTACTCTACTACCTTTCTTTTTTTTAAATATATTTTATTGATTTTTTACAGAGAGAAAGGGAGAGGGATAGAGTTTGAAACATCAATGAGGGAGACACATCTATCAGCTGCCTCCTGCACACCCCCCACTGGGGATGTACCCACAACTAAGGTACATGTCCTTGACCGGAATTGAATCCGAGACCTTTCAGTCCACAGGCCAATGCTCTATCCACTGAGCCAAACTGGCCAGGGCTCTACTACCTTTCTTGTTATGTATGTCCTCAGCTTCAGGTTTCCTCACCACTGAGCTTTAGTTTTCTTATTTATAAAATGGATTAATAACAGGTACTTTCAGGGTTGTTATTAGCATTAAACAGACTGTATGTAAGACCCCAGAATAGTTACAGTTACTAGTAGGTTAATAATACTATAATTTATGTTTAGCATTACATCATGAAAGCTAAACAAAGTATATATATATATATATATATATATATATACTGCATACAGAAGTGGGCAAAAGTAGGTTTACTGTGCCACAAAGACATTCTTTTGAGTTAATAAAGCTATTGTAATAATCATAACCTGCATGTCGTTTTCCTTATGAACAAGTATAAACCTACTTTTGCCCATCCCTGAGTAATAAATATGCATATGCAAGCAGACAAAATATCCAATCACATGTAATAATACCCTAACATAGAAACCTAAGGTGCTGTAGATCCTTTGCCTCTTTTTCATCACCTGTCCAGATTCTCTGACCAGTATCCACTGTTCTAGATCAACGTCCCCACCTTGTGGAGAGAACAAAGAACAGTTTGACCCAATACCAGTTTTCCCTTACTACCTCCATGTCTTCTTTGGTGGGAGAGGGGCTTTGGAAGTTGAAGTGCCAGTGATTTGGATGTGAGGGATGGTCTAAAAGTCTTAGCTAGCTTTTATGGCTTATTCTACATTTTGTTAATTTGATCAAAGATATTCCTTCTTTGTGAAGCACAAACCTATGTTTTCTTACCTCCTCTTTTCCTTTCTTCAAATTTCCACCAAGGCAACTATATGCAATTAATAGTACACTCACTGGGTATACACTTAAAATATAGTATTCTAGTATCTTTCTAAATGTTTGAAATTTTTTGAATTAAAAAAACATTTTATTATAAATGTCTGAGGTAAAGTACTTTGAATGAAATATTGTGATCATCTCCATTTTACAGCTAAGAAGTACGAGGCCAAAATAAATTGTGACCTACCCAAAGTCATACATTAGTAAGGGATGTAACTAAGGTTCAAACAGAATCACTCTGGATCCAGAACCTGGACTCCACGCATGTAGCTTCTTCTGATAATTGCTGTATCCCTAAACTTTCACAATTCTCCCTATACAGTTTTAACAATATTTGTATGATTTCTAGTTCTTGATTTTGGCCTACTGAAAAAACCATGTATATTAATCATTTCCATTACTAATTTATGTTATCCAATTTTAACTAGATCTGTAATGCAGTTCCTTAGTTCCTCCATTCATTCTAAAAGCATCCTCTCTTCCTAGAAATTTTAGCCTCTGCTCTCAGATTTCACACCTCCTTGTTGACATCCACCCTATCCCAACTCACTTATACATCTTGTCCATTTTCTCCTTCATAACTCTGGAATTAAGTTCTATGAATTCATCCTGCATAGTGTCTTCAGCTCTATGATATTGTCTTTTCATCTGCTAAAGATCTGATCCTTTCAAAGCAGATCAAGTGAAGGCACACCCTAACTTAGTAATTTTAAGTGGCTTCCAGTTGGCTATAGGAATGAAACTTAAATCCTCAACATGTAATGAAGGACACCTTCTATAACGTGGCCTTGGTCGTGACTCCTCAGTTCTAAACTCACTTTCGGTTTCTAACCACATCAGACTCTTCAGGGCTGCCAAAATATTAAAACACTTTCATACCTCAGTGCCTTTAGTCATGTTTTTTTTCTTTGCTTAAATGTTCTCAACTACTTTATGTACTTGATGCTATCCTGTTCCATTTCTAAATCCCAATTCAAATGCTATACCCTTTATTGCACTTTCCTAATTTCACATAGGCCCTAAATTTCACTGCAACCTCACCAAAGTACTAGACCTTTTTTCTATAACACAATGGGATTTTCTCACACTCAGGTACAGTAGTTATATGGTGTTTTGTTCCCATTTATTTATGAGCCCCTTAAATTATAACTTCTTATTTTTCTTATTTTTCTTTTTGACAACTGGCTTAATGGCATACAAAAGACACCTAATAAGAACTAAGGAAAATTAAAATACAACACTCACATGAATAGTAATTATTCTGATTACATTGTCCTCACCTATATTAGGGAATATTAGAATGTAGTGAGCATGTTAAAATGCCTCCTTTGAGTTTGTGTAAAACAATCTTCATTTTAAGTTTCATTTCTGTTATCTTACCTAGTAATAGACAACCATGTAAATTGATCATCCCTCTGCTATGCTTACCAGGAGAGTATGCAAATTAACCCAACAAAGACAGCGGTTAATTTGCATGTGTAGGTGTGAAGCAGCAGAGTGAAGACTGAAGGCTTTGGCCGGAGCAGTGTGAAGGCCTGGGTCCCGGGAACCAGAGGGAAACTGGTGCTGGCAGCCAGGGGAAGGGAAGGCCTATTGCACAAATCTCTTCGTGCAATGGGCCTCTAGTTATTACATATTAGAGGTCCAATACACGAAATTCATGCAAGACTAGGCCTTCCTTCCCCTGGTTTCCAGTACCAACTTCCCTCTGGCACCCAGGCCCTGAGCTTCCCTCCAGCTGCCGGTAGGCACGTGGGACCCAGGCTTCCCTTACAGCCCTGGCTTCATCCAGAAAGTCATCCAGAAGGATGTCTGAAAGGATGTCTGGTCTAATTAGCATATTATGCTTTTATTTTTATAGATTATCATCAAGTAGAAGGATGCCCGACTTAGACTTGCTGCTCCATATAAGAGTAAGGAAGAATAAATAAATAAGTTCATTTTAACATGTTGAGTTTCTAATCTTAAGTTAATAAATCATTGTTTATCCCACTTTATTTCTATCATGTGTGAATTGATGACTAGACTTACCTCTTTTGTTATTGACTTAACAACCAATAATACTGTCTTTTCATCTTTATGCACATATATTAGCTTTGCAATAGCTTTCTCAATATAATCTTTATTTCATCAATATATTAGAGAATAAAAGTTTGGATATTTTTTAATTGTTTGATAAATACTAAACAGTATTTCTAGTTGGCTGAATCCAATGATTTAGTCAAGCAAGAAAATCCTCCCATTCTTCATACATACATAATATATACTTTTTTGACTAGTAGCACCTTTATACATTTTATTTTGTCTGCCATTAAATTGTATTGGTTTTCAGAGGATTTTGCATTGGAAATATTACTGTAATACTCTACTGAAATATTTTTATTAATTTTTTTATAAACAATGTCCCTTTTGGAAGAAAAAATTGTACAGGGTTCTTAGCTTTCATTTGTCCTCATTTGCTGTTTGACTCACATATATTTGTTTTATTTTCTGTATCATTATTTCTCTCTCCTGCAGGAAGACACTGAGCTGAACTATGTCCAATAATTCCAATAATTTTGTCATCAAATGTCGTTCTCTTTGCATTGAGTGGTTATCGACCTTCATGAATAGTAGTGTACCAACGGGCAGATGCAGTCATTCAGGACTGACTTCCTGCTCCTGACCTTCCTGCCTCCTAATCTTATTCTTCCTGTCAGATGCTTTCTAAGGACTCCTCATTTTTATTTATTTCCAACGTTGTCCTCCTATGTTCAACCATATGAATGTCTTTCTCCTTCAGGAACTAAATGTAGTGTGAAAGACAGTAGAGACCAACCATCAACCGCTAAGCAGGAAATCACCTTGAATATCATAGATTGAGAATTTAATTGGGTTAGGGAGCTTTTTCTATAGTATATAGCAAAGACCTTGCATGAATCCTTCTTAATGTAACTACGTCAGAACTATCAGCTCCACAGTCTATTTCTTATTATAACTACTTCTTACTCCTTTTTGTATCACATAAGATTTAGAACAATTATAGTATGTCTCAGAAAGTTATCTATATGAATGTAAGAACTCAGTATTTAGAGAACATACTTTTTAATGAGTTTTTAAATGTTTTTTTACAAGTTATTCAATTTAAACTCATTCAAATTAGTTTTAATCTATATCGAAGAAAGAATATGAAATATAGTCAAAGTTTTATAGGAAATATCTTAATTCACCAAGTTAAAATTCAATATGCTTTCATTGAATAAAGGAATGGATTTTTAGTGTTCACCCCATGCCAAGCTTTGTCTTAGGCAACTGACATCCAGAGATGAATAAGAAAAATTCTCATCCTCATGGAGTTTAAATTGTGGTGGGAAGACAAAAAATAAAAAGAATAATTATTGAAATAATTAAAACACAAGAACAAAATAAAAAATTTGAAGTAAAAGCTGCTATAAACATTAAAGCAGGATGATATGACATGATTAAGAGTGGAACCCACCCTTGAAGTCCTGGGAAAGCTTCTCCAAAGTGACATTTAAAGAGAAAAATATAATCACTAATATTGTAATTCTATAATCTCAGTAATTGCATTTATGAACTGGTCTTGTCTTTCTTCCCTCAAATCCCAATATCCTAGGCTCCTGAAAACAGTTTGAAAAGGAAATTGAAATATTTTAGATGCTTTAAAATAAGTATATTTTGATGCTTTATAATGAATATATTTTCAGATTACATTCTTTATACTGCATACACATTTAGTATCAATTAAATAGTGTACTTTTATTTTCTCTTCATGTATATGTAGACATATGCATTTTGTTTGTAGTTATTTATTAAGCACCTTACTATATGCAAAGAACTGTGCTAACTAGGTACTATAGATCAGATTTTACCAGCATTATATTCTATCTAATGGAGAGAAATATTTATCAAGTCATCGCACTAGTAAAGACTACATAATACAAGAGAGATAAGAGCTATAAGAAGTGCAGAGTGCTCTTAGAGTCTATGGTAGAGAGGCTGAGATCAATGAGGCAGCATGAGACAGTGATGATTCCACTGAAACATGAGTGGGAATTAACTGGATTGAAAGGGGGAAAGAAAAGGAGCATTTGGCATAAATGTGCTGAAATGGGAAGGAGCTTGGGCCATTAGATTCCAAAGGTTTCCTTAAACCAGCAGTCAACAACCTTTCCGACCTTGAGGACCACAGGTTGGCAACCGATGTGAGGACTGAAAAGGGGTGGCTGTCAATGGCACAGGAGGAATGAAGAGATACCTGGTGGGAAAGGAGGTTGGGCAGAGGATCTCTTAGTCACTTTAACATGAGATTGTGTGCATGCTAATTGAGAAGTAGCCTATTCCTGTCATAGTATGAACATTGATTTTATAAGATCATTTGATAGAACCAAACTGTGTTTAATAGCATGTCAATCATATTGCTTATTGAATACTAGGGGCCCGGGGCACAAAAATGCATGCACTTGGTGGGTCCCTCAGCCCAGCCTGTGCCCTCTCACAATCTGGGACCCTTCAGGGGATGTCCACCTGCTGGCATGCCTGGCCAGCCTGGGTGAGGGGCTAATGGCTGTTTGCAGGCTGGCCATGCCCCCCAGTGTGGACCCTCAGTCCATTGGGGTGTGGTAAGCCTGGGTGAGGATGAGGGCCATTTTTAGGCTGCCCTCAGTCCCTTCAGGGTTCGAGTCCCTACTGGTGTGCCTAGGCAGCCTGGGAGAGGAGCTGAGGGCCATTTTCAGGCTGCCCACAGTCCCTTCAGGGTTCAAGTCCCTAATGGGGTACCTGGCCAACCTGGGTGAGGGGCTGAGGGCCATTTTCAGGCTTTCAGGCTTCCCACAGCTCCCATTGACCCAAGGTCCCAGTGAGGCTGGCTGGAATCAGGTTTATGGGGTTTATCTTCTATAATTGAAACACTGTTGCTTTGAGCCAAGGTGTAGGCAGGTGAAGAAGCCTCCTGTTTGTTTTAGCTCCATGGCTTCTATAATTGAAACATTATTACCGTGAGCAGAGGCTCAGCCGGCCTAGGCAGGCAGCTGCAACGGAAGCCTGCTGTTTACTCTAGCTCTATGGCTGCCAGCCACCATCTTGGCTGGGTTAATTTGCATACAGCCACTCTGATTGGTTGGTGGGTGTGGCTCAGCTGGTGGGCATGGCTTAAGCATCCTGGAGAGATGGTTAATTTGCAAATTACTCCTTTATTAGATTAGATACACAGTGCTTATTCAGACATGATTTACTCCACCATGATAATAGATGTGCCCAAGCAACAGTTATCCTAGAAGATAATGCTGCAGCAACTCATGCTTTCCTGGATAAATAATATATCTTCTTATGTGTATTTTTAAAATTTATTTCAGAGAGAGGAAGGGAGAGGCAGAGAAAGATAGAAACATCAATTATGAGAGAGAATTATTGATTGGCTGATTTCTGCTTGCCCCCGAATGGGTGTCAAGCCTGAAACCTGGGCATATGAGAATCCAACCCTAACCTCCTCATTCATGGGTAGACATTAAACCACTGAGCCACACTGGCTGGGCAAATAATATCATAATGACACATTTAGTGGATGAAAGGATGGTCACAGATCAGACTTGCTGTGGCAGTCTTGATAACCAGACCAAACAACTTATGCCCATTAACTTTAGACCTTTGTAGTAGGGAAATACTTTAGCACTGCTAATTATCTTTGAAGACCTAAAGGTTGATATCATATATTGCTCCATGAAACATGGAATAAAATGGCCATGTGAACATGCAGGAAAACTTTAATATCTGTATGGAAAATAGAAAGGCTCAAGAGGGAGTCATGCATGGGGGACTTTGTGATCACTGTGTGTGTGTGTGTGTGCAGATAGATAGATCATGATAGGTAGGTAGATAGATAGATAGATCAATTGTATGTGTTTATATGAATGAAAGAGAAAGTAAACTTTCTAATACAATGTGAATGAGTGTATGATTCTGCAGTTTGAAACACTGAGAAAAAAGAAAGATTAGTATGATAAAAATGAATGTCATTCTAAGATATTAATTATACAACCTCAGCTTCTTTCATCTCTAATTTTTTCATTAAACTGTCTATTTCAACTAAAAGGCCAATATTAGTTGCCTAGATTTTTAAAGAAAATTGCTAAGAATTAAACATTTTGGATTTCACAGAACATTAATCTAGCAAAAATGTGATGATATTTTGCCTGTTTCAAATGATTTTACAAAATATCCATCTAAGACCACACACATATACCAATGACTATATTGACCTAATCCTCAACATGATTCTCTTAGGGCAGAAGGCTTTCTATAAAAATAAGAATCACTGAGTTAGAGAACTTATTCAAAGCATAATAGCTATGTGCAGATATTTCTGGGGAAGAGATTTTATGCAAATTTAAAATAGCCTACACAATTTAATTCTTTTCAAAAATTCATAATAGCATTAACTTATATATAAACTATAAATATTGTAATACGTTTTAAGTTTTATAGGAATTTCTAGTATTTTAAAATACTTAATATTTTAGATTATTTAAAGAATTACATAAATTTATGTTAGAAACATTTTCTAGGCCCTAGACATTCCTATCCATTTGTTAAAAGGTACTTAAAAATATTTTATTATAACCATGAATGCCTTTAATACTAGTTAAATCATCCGTGTGGCTTTAAATATTTAATGTTTTAATACTGTTCTGAGGGAGAAGAGAAAATTAAGCTACTATGACAATGATAAGGGCCAAACATATATTAAATTATGTTTGTTGTTTAGTTTCAAGGTGATTTCTGTGTGGTATTTAATCATTTTATATATTATTCATATGCTCAATTTGTTATGCACATTATGCTTACTTAAACATGTTTTAATTTTTTTGTAATTGATGAAAAAATTTTAAAAACAGCAAAATTTTTATGGGCACAAAAAGAAAGTTTTAAAATTGAAATATTTGGAAGCTGTGCATTCTCTATTATCATTCTTATTTTTCTGTCCTCAGATTGAATTTCTAAATTCTAGTTATTCATGATAAATATATAAAAGACTAGAGGCCCAGTGCACAAAAATTTGTGCACTCGGGCGGGTCCCTCAGCCCAGCCTGTGCCCTCTTGCAGTCTAGGAACCCTGGGGAGATGTCCATCTGCTGGGTTAGGCCCGATCCCCTGGCGATCAGACCTAAACTGGCAGTCAGACATCCCTCTGGCAGCCCGGGAGCCCTCGAGGGATGTCCACTTGCCAGCGGAGAGCAGGCCTAAGCTGCAGTCGGACATCCTTAGTGCTGCTGAGGAGTCAAGAGAGGCTCCCATCACCATCACTGTACTGGCAGCCATCAGCCTGGCTTGTGGCTGAGCAGAACTTCCTCTGGGGGAGCACACTAACCACCAAGGGCAGCTCCTGCATTGAGTGTCTGGCCCCTGGTGGTCAGTGTGTGTCATAGTGACCAGTCATTCCCAGTCATTCTGCTGTTAGAGTCAATTTATATATTACCCTTTTATTATATAGGATAGAGGCCTGGTGCATGGGTAGGGGCTGACTGGATTGCCCTGAAGTGTGTCCCCAATCAGGATGGGGTCCCCCTGGGGTTCCTGGCTAGCCTGGGTGAGGGGCTGATGGCTGCTTGCATGCTGTCCATAGCCCCCAGCCACCCAAGCTCCCAGTGAGGCTGGCTGGAAGCAGGTATCTGGGGTTTATTTATCCTCTATAATTTAAATTTTGTTGCCTTGAATGGAGGCCACAGCCTGCCTAGGCAGGCAGCTTCCTCCATCACTGGGGCAAGGAAGCCTCCTGTTTGCTCTAGCTCTGTGGCTGCCGGCTAACATCTTGGTTGGGTTAATTTGCATATAGTCACTCTGATTGGCTGGTGGGTGTGGCTTGGGTTGTAGCAAAGTGATGCAATTGGCATATTACTCTTTTATTAGATTAGATAATAATATAATTTACATAGAGAGATAGTTATGTAAGATAATTAATATGTATTAATGCATGGATATCATTACATACTAGAGGCCCGGTACACAAAATTCATGCACTGGGGGTGGGGGTTCCTCAGCCAAGCCTGCTTCTCTCTAGGAGCCCTCAATGGATGTTTGTGTGTGTGTATCCATAGTCTGGTAGCACAGGCTCAGAGCAGACACCCCGTGTGTGTGTGTGTGTCTGCTGGTAGCTGCCCTCAGGTGCGCCACAGAGGCTTGGAGCAGGAGCCCTGTGTGTGTGTCCCCACTGGGAGCCTGCCCCCAGCTGCATCAGAGGCTCCAGCAGACACCCCCTGTGTGTATGTGTGTGTGTGTCTGTCCACTGTGGGCCTGTCCCCAGCCACACAGCAGAGGCTTGGAGCAGGTTCCCCTCTGTGTTGATCTCTCAGGCTCCTGGCCACACCTGCATGTTCTCTCCCTTGAGCTGTGGCCAGGGCAGGCTGGAAGCTTGGCTTCCTCCATCGCTGGGGGCAACCCATGCCTCTAGCTCCATGGCCAGACCCATCTTTGTTGGGTTAATTTCTATACTTGCTTTGATTGGCTTGGTAGGTGTAATGGAATGACCCCAATTAGCATGTTTCTCTTTTATTAGTGTAGATTATAAAGAGTAGATTTTGTAAATTGTGTTTATCAAACTGTTTTATAATAGTTTTAGATTTATATAATTATTGAAAAGAAATTGAAGACAATACCTGTACACCCCACACTTCAGTTTCTCCTATTTTTAATATCTTACATTAGTTTGGCACACTTGTCACAATTAATGAACCAATATAGTATGTCCATAGTAACTAAAGTCCATATTTTATTCAGATTTTCTCAATTTTTTCCTAATACAGTTTTCTATTGGCTGTAGTCATATCTTCTTAGCCTCCTTTTGGTTGTGACAGAAAGTCTACTTGTTTTTAATTACCTTGATGGTTTTGAGAAGTATTACTCAGGTATTTTGTAAAATATCTATCAATTAGTATTTAACCTGGTGTTTTTCTTATTAGGCGAGGGGATGATGTGTTTTGGGGAGTAAGGCCACAGAAGCAAAATGCCATTCTTATCACATTATATTAAGGGTACAAACTATCAAAATGTGATATTGCTATGATAGCAACCTTTATCACAAGACCTGAGGTAGTGCTTGTCATGTCTCTCCACTGGTAAGTTACTTTTTTACCCCCTTTCAAATGATACTCTTTGGAAGAAAGTCATGCTCCTCCTCTTTAAGGATGGTGTATCTTTGGAATTCTTCAGTGGGACAGAGTTGTCTATTCTCCTCATTTATTTATTCAACATCTATTTACATCAATATGGACTCATTGATATATATTTTACACTGTGGGTTATAATCCAGTGCCATCTTATTTATTTTGTTGTTACAATTTTTCCAACTTGGGCACTGGAAGTTCTTTCAGTTGGCTCCATTGTTCCTTTGATATACCCCAAATAAATAGTTGGTATTTATTTTGTAAACACTTTCTCACGTTCTTGTGCTACAAAATGCCCCATGCCCATGTTGTATATTTTCTGAGCCAGCCATTTTCTCCATGGAGTCCTGATTCCTTTTTGTTTTTAAATTTATCTTTATTGTTAAAAGTATTACAGATGTTCTCCCCTTTTTCTCTATTGACCCCTTCAAGCCTGCAGCTGCCCCACTATTGCCTGTGTCCCTGGGTTATGCATATATGCATGTAAGTTCTTTGGTTAATGCCTTCTCACCCACCCATCCACCCACCCATACTTTCCCTCTGAGATTTCAAAGTCTGTTCCATGTTTCTGTGTCTCTGGATCTATTTTGTTCTTCAGTTTATTTTGTTCATTAGATTCCACATATGAGTGAGGTCATGTGATACTTTCTTTCTCTGGCTTATTTCACTTAGCATAATGGTCTTCAGGTCCCTCTATGCTGTCTCAAAGAGTAAAGAAATCCTTTCTTGCTCTGCATAGTATTCCATGATATAAACATAACACAGCTTTATAAAGAAACAGTGTCCTGGTGCACAAATTTTGTCCACATTGAAAGGAAATTAATTAGAAGAAATATTTTAATATTGCTATTTGCCCTTCCTCTATAATAGAAGTGTCAACCAAATTCACAATCAATAATGACAGATGGAGGAGAAACCAAGATGGCAGCATGAGGTATATACCTAAATGCACAGCCTCCACACCTATATTATAGAAATACAACCATTCAGATAAACGGCCATCCTCCAGAACCAAGGGAGGGGAACCGTTACACCTAGAAAGCAAGAGGAGTGCTCTAAGACTGAACAGAAGCTCCAGGCGCCCAAGGCACAGACGCGAAATGGAGGCGGCGGCGCGGTGGGCGTGCGCGACAGGGCGGGTGAAAGGGAGCGGCAGCGGCGATCAGGTCCGCGGCTCAGAAGATTAAAAACTCCCGGGTCGCAGTGAATGCAACGCGGGCTGTAGGGCAACGGGGCGGTGAAAGACCAGTGGCATTCTAGGAGTGCTATTCGCAGCTATCACTTACGCGGAGATTCCCGGACTGAGAACCGTGCGCAGACCCCAGGGTTTGGAAAAGCCAAACCCGGTAGAAACTGCGGCATCCACAGAGGGGACGCCATTGTGAGTCGCTCCACCCCCGGTGATCCTGAGACCCCGCCCCACCCCACCTACAACCCCGCCCAAGCTGTTTGCCTGCCTCCCTGCAGCACAACCTAAGGGTCTGCAGCTGAGACAGAGCTCCAATAGATCCAAACTCCAAACAACGAGGAGAAAGGCCTGCAGGTCATTTCCCCCTAGTGATACCTCCCAGTGATAACTACAACAAGACTGTGCACCCAGCCTTCAAAGGCATACAACAAGAGTAGCCACCCCAGGTGATTGGGGAGGCTGAAACACTGGGCCTTATATAGGACACCTAACACAGAAAGCCAAAATGCGGAGACTAAGAGACAGATCACAAAAGACAGAAATGGAGGAACACAAACGACTGGATATAAAGTTCAAAACCACGGTTATTAGGTTTTTCAAGAAGTTTCTAGAGACTGCTGATAAATTTAATGAGACCCTCGAGCATATGAAAAAGGACCAGCTAGAAATTAAGCATACACTGACATAAAGAATAATATACAGAGGTCCAACAGCAGATGAGAGGATCGCAAGAATCAAGTCAAAGATATGAAATATGAAGCAAAACCCACCCAGCCAAAAAAGCCCAAACAAACAAACAAACAAACAAACAAAAAATCAAAAAGTATGAAGATAGTGTAAGAAGTCTCTGGGACAGCTTCAAACGTACCAACATCAGAATTATAGGGGTGCCAGAAGAAGAGAAAGAGCAAAATATTGAAAACCTATTTGAAGAAATAATGACAGAAAACTTCCCCCACCTGGTGAAAGAAATGGACTTTCAAGTCCAAGAAGCGCAGAGAACTCCAAACAAAAGGAACCGAAGGAGGACCATACCAAGACACATCATTATTAAAATGCCAAGAGCAAAAGACAAGGAGAGAATCTTAAAAGCTGCAAGAGAAAAGAAGTTAGTTACCTACAAGGGGGCACCCATAAGACTGTCAGCTGATTTCTCAACAGAAACTCTGCAGGCCAGAAGGGAGTGGCAAGAAATATTCAAGGTGATGAACAGCAAGAACCTACAGCCAAAATTACTTTACCCAGCAAGGCTATCATTTAGAATTGAAGGTCAGATAAAGAGCTTCACAGACAAAAAATAGCTAAAGGAGTTCATCACCACCCAACCAGTATTATATGAAATGCTGAAAGGTATCCTTTTGAGAAGAGGATGAAGAAAAAGTAAAGATAAAAATTATGAACAACAAACGCATATCTATCAACAAGTGAACCTAAAAATCAAGTGAATAAGAAATCTGAAGAACAGAATAAACTGGTGAATAGAATAGAATCAGAGGCATAGAAAGGGAGTGGACTCACAATTTTCAGGGGTAAAGAGTGTTGGGGATGCGGGAAGAGAATGGACAATGATCGTACACCTATGGATGCGGACAGTGGGTTGGGGGACAGGGGGTGGGGTGGGAAATGGGAGGAGGGGATCTATGGGGGGGGGAAGAGGAACAACTTTAATAATCTGAACAATAAAGATAAATTTAAATTGAAAAAAAAATAATGACAGATGGAAACACACACGTGTGATTGGTGCCAGTGAGAACTTTATATTTATTGTGCATGTATGAGTCAACTTAGTCTTTTATGTATATAGAATAAACTTGCTAAATAATTAGACCTACTTTCTCATTTAGCCAAACTCTTTCCAGCCCAGTGAAGCATCCCAACTTCTTTTTCAGGTAATTGTCAGCAACACAGCAGTAAATAACAACATGAAGCAGATTATTATTGTAGATCACGGAGAAAGAACAAAGGGTAAAATGCTTAACTGCAGCAGTGTTTGACTATATCCTGTGCAGTGATAAAACCTTAAGTCATTTCAAAACCTACCATTTCTTACTTCTTTTCAGTTGGGTCAAGTTTCTAAGCTTTCTAAATCTGCATTTTTCAGTTAATGAAAAGAAAATAGGATTCTACCAAGTCTTCTATCTTCCCACTCCAGAACTTCTGTGAGGATCAAATGAGATGAGGCACAGGAAAATGTTTCACAGACATTTGGTTACAGTGTGAAATGTTTCCACCTGGCTATAAAGAATGTTGTGTTCCTGGGCTGAAGAAACTGAAAAGAGGCTAGTTGTTGCTAGGGAAAGGAAGCTGGGCATTGCTACATGATGTCATTACCTGGTGCCCACAGCGACCATTTCCAGGCTGACCATGGGGTTTTGGCAGCATCAAGCTTCAGTTTGGTGGGCTGTCACTTCAGAATGGTGGCAGAGCCTGTGTCCCACTTGGGGGAAACCGAGCATTACTTTGTCGGCCAAGTCACACTGCTGTTTCTCTGTAAATGGCAAGTGTGCCTCATTGAATGTCTGCCCCCATGTGGTCAGTGCACTTTATAAGGACCAGTCGGACAGTGGGAAGGACACTTAGCATATTAGCCTTTTATATATATAGATTAGAGGCCTGGTGCATGAAATCCCTCAGTCCAGCCTGCATCCTCTCCTATCTGGGACCCCTCAGCAGTCGGACATTCTTCTCACAGTCTGTGACTGATGGCTCCTAACTACTCACCTGCCTGCCTGCCTGATTGCCCTGAACTGCTCCCCTGCCAGCCTGATTGATGCCTAACTGCTCCCCTACCGGTCTGATCGCCCCCAACTGCCCTCCCTTACCAGCCATATTGTGGAGGCCATCTTGTGATGATGTGGGGGTGGCCATCTTGTGACAATGTGGCAGCACCCATTGTGATGACATGAGGGCATAGCACCAGGACGCAAGGGCCACCTAGGCTTTTATTAGTATAGATGGTATTATAAACCAAATCTGGGCACTAGGTGTTCTCCTTGCTAATGGCATCTTGTTGCTTGTAGGGTTTTCCAGCTGACAGAGATGAATATTTGTGTGTATATACACATTGTTACACATGTTTCTATATGTAACCATTTGTATCTATAGTAATCTAAATGCAAGCTTATAATGTTTCTACTATAATTCATTGTCACATAGATGATTATAGCTTTAACCCTATTCATCTGTAATCTCTTACTACAAAGGTGAGAAACCTGGCCCTCACTATTCTTTATGCATTTAATTAATTTTTCAATTGTAGAGTACATGTACGTGTATAGTGGCTTCAAACTGTTTACGTATATTCTCATAGAAAACCACTTCATAAACTAGAATATAGTGCTTATATGCAGTCTCTTTTGCCTTTGTCTTACAGATTCCATTCATTCCAAATTTACTTAGATCAACACCTTTCTCCTCCAACCCCTTAGTGAAATTATTTTATACATTTGTAATACATTTAGATTGTTTTGTCACAGTTCACATTCCTTCCTGAGATATTTCAATTTCCTAAATGTTTTTTAAATTGCATACATTAATATTTCAGCTGCCTTAATAGATCACATATATTGCAGCTTAAAATTGAAGTACTTGTTTTTTGTAAAGCCTAGCAATCATTCTTACAAGCAAAGGGAAGAAAGGCATGCCTGTACAGGAGCTCCCCTACAGCCCATACTCATTGACCTTTCTAGCTCCCCTTTTCCCAGACCACAGGAACTCCTTACCCACCCCCAAGGCACTGGTATTCAAGAAAGCCTATAGACTTCCCAGGTGTTTCATAATTTCTGCTTCTTTTTCCCTCCTTCCTTCTTCCTTCTTCCCTCCCTCCCACCTACCCTTCCTTCCTTCCTTCCTTCCTACCTTCCTTCCTTCCTTCCTTCCTTCCTTCCTTCCTTCCTTCCTTCCTTCCTTCCTTCTTTCCTTCCTTCCTTCCTCTCTCTCTCTCTCTCTCTCTCTCTCTCTCTCTCTCTCTCTCTCTCTCTCTCTCCTTTCTTTCTTTTCTTTTCTTTTCTTTCTTTCTTTCTTTCTTTCTTTCTTTCTTTCTTTCTTTCTTTCTTTCTTTCTCTCTTTCTTTCTTTCTTTCTCTCTTTCTTTCTTTCTTTCTTTCTTTCTTTCACTTGCTATTTCACAAGCTAGTTCTACCCAATAGTTTCTATAATATTTCAGGGCTTATATTTGGTGAGGGAGCTAACAATTATTGCTAGTTTTCCATCCTGACAATATGATTGTTTATATTATCAACAGTTGGCAAAGAATAACAAAGAATAATCCCATTCAACATTGTAACACACATTGCTCTATCTAGAAATAAATTTTTAAAGGTCTGGAACTTATTTATTGACAACTATAAAATTTTAGTGGCATAGAAATAGGCCTATAAAAAGATATCACAGGGTTTCAAAAAGATAAATGATATCTCATGGTAAAATAATTCAATCTTTAAATATTTCAGTTATTCATTAATTTTATTCTAAAATTCATTTGGGAGAATGAATGTATGAGAAAGCCAAAAGTATAAAAATAATATTAAGGATGAAAATGTGACTATTAAAATGTAACATTAAAACTTAACTGACTTAAGCATACAAACCTAACATATCTTTACTCTCTGTTCAAAGGAATTCTTTTAACCATTTGTTTAGGTTAGATCTACTGGAGAGAAATTCTTTTATTTTTTCCTTTGTTTAGAAAAAGCCTGAGAAGAAGGGGTCTAAAGCCCTTGGGGTCTAATTTGGGTAGCCATCTAGGTTCTCTGTCTGGCCTTTGCTGTTGGGGTGGGCAATCAGACTGTAATTTTTCTGTGGTGCTTGGCTGTTGTAGAACCATTATTATTGAAATGATTTCTTTCTGCTAGACTTCCCTTTCTTGGTCCTTTGGCTAAAACAGGGTAGTCTGCACCTTTTGAAGTTCCGCATTGCCAGATTCTCATGTCCGTTTTGGGATATGTGATACAAAAGAAAATTTAGAAAACCTTTCGTTCCTTGCGTCCTGAAGTCTCTAATTAGTCTGCTTTCTCTCCACCTTTTAGAATCTTTTATCCTATATAATCCTATAAAATAAAACCATAACATGCAAATAGACTGAATGCAGAACAACCAGTTCCTATGATATGCACTGACCCACGATGGGGGGTGGGGGGGTGTGAGCAGAGGCTTAATGCAGGAGCTTCCCCCTGGTGGTCAGTGCAAATGCTGCGCAGCCAGAAGTTGGGCTTATGGCTGATGAGTGCAGCAGTGGTGGCAGGAGCCTCTCCCGCCTCTATGACAACTCTAAGGACCCCTCGGGGGATGTCTCCCTGGGCCTAAACTGGAAGTCGGACATCCCCTGAGGGATCCCTGACTGCAAGAGGGCGTAGGCCGGGGTGAGAGAACCCCTGCCCCCAGTGCACAAATGTCGTGCACTGGGCCTCTAGTATTTATATAAAACTAAATATAATGTGCAGGAGTTTAAGAAGAATATGGAAATTAAATCCACTCAGATCCTCCCAGAGCAAAATATAGTGACTTAATAATATGATACTGATGGAGGTATATAGATCATACTGAAAAGGAAACTCTAAAAACAGACTCACAATATGATCAAGAGAAAAACTGTTGGAGGAAGGAGTTGCTGAACAATTGGTTTTAGGAAAATAGACTAATAATTTGAAGAAAATTTACATATTCACCTCAAATATAAGAAACTGAAAATTCAAGTGGCTATATAGTACTTTTTTAATATACTAGGTGCCTGGTGCACAAAATTCGTGCACTGGGTGGGTTCCTCAACGCTGCCTGCCCCCTCTTATATATTGGGAGCCCTCAGGGGGTGTCCTACTGATGGCTTAGGCCCGCTCCCTGCTCCCCTTGGGAGTGGGCCTAAGCAGCAGTCTGGCCTCCCTTTGTGGGAAGCGCCCAGGCTAAGCAGGGGAAGCCACCAGCCCCATCACCCTGCTGCTGCAGCCACTGCCAGTAACCACAGCCACCGAGGTGTTTTCATCAACACGGACTCCAATCCCTTCACCATGAAGAAAAGACAACTTTCTTTAGGCATTTTCAAGATGTGTCGTTCATAGGATATGACATTTCTTTCTTTCTTTATTTTTTATCCTCACCTGAGGATATGTTTCCATTGATTTTTAGAGAATGTGGAAGAGAAGGGAAAAACAGAGAGAAACATCAAAGTGAGAGGAACACTTTGATTGGTTGCCTCCTGCAAGAGCCCTGACATGGGCCCAGGCCAGGGAGGAGCCTGAAACCTAGGTACATGCCCCTAGTCAAAATTGAACCCAGACCCTGCAGTCAGCAGGCTGAGGCATTATGCACTGAGCCACACTGGCTAGGGCAGGATATGACATTTCTTAGCCCTCCAGCAGTGGACCTTCATTTTTTTTCTCCAGGAGTGTGGTGGGAAAACCCTAGATCGCCTTTAAGGATTCTTATTACACAAGTTACTAAGAATATTATCAGTGGCATTCAGGGAGCTTAGCCAATGAGCAGTAAGAAAAGAGTGGTGTTTTCTCTGTAGTTCACTCTGATCACTGGCTCCACCACTGCCCCTCCAATCCCAGCTACACCCTTGCCCAGCCTGTAACCTCTGGCTGAGGATGCAGGCCTGGGCAGGGGACCCCCAGACCCCTGTGATCACTGACTCTGCCCCTGCCCAGGCCTGCAGTCTGTGCCTGAGGCTTCAGGCTTGGGCAGAAGAACCCCAAGCCCCTCCGATAGCTGGCTTCATAGTGCCCAGGCCTCTGTGATCACTGGCTCTGATCCTGCTCCCTGACATCACCATCTCTGCTCTTGCCCCACTGCAGCCTGTGACCAAGGCTACAGGCCTGAGCAGAGGACCCCCAGACCCCTGCATTGCTGGCTCTGCCCATACCCAGACCTCTGCAAAAGAAGGCTCTGCCCCCTGCCCCACTGCAGCCTCTGGCCAACGCGACAGGCCTTGGCAAGAAACCCCCAGATCCCTTCCATTGCTGGATCCACCCTTGAGCCTCTGGCCAAGGCTGTAGGCCTAGGCAGGGGACCCTCAGACCCCTGGTTTGCTGGCCCCACTGCTGCCCAGACCACCGTAATCGCAGGCTCAACCCCTGCCCCTCTGATCACTGGCTCTGCGGAACCCAGGATCCTGCAATCTCCAGCCTTGCCCTTGCCCAGGCCTGAGGCTTCTGGCCCAGGCCTTATGCCTGGGTAAGGCACCCTCATACCCCTCTGATCACCAGCTCTGCCCCTGCCCCTCCAAGCACCAGCTCCGCCCTTGCCCATGCCTGAGGCCTCTGATGAAGGCCTATGGCCTGGGCAGGGGACCCTCATCCCCTTCGGATCGCCTGTTCTGCCCATCAGCCCTCCTGCCTTCCCCACCACCTGTCTGGCTAACAGGCCTGACCACTTCAGTGGTGGGGCTGAGCTGGACTGGACACTGGCATCTTGTGGCTATGGGGATGGCTATCTTTGTGATGGAGTGATTCCTAATCTGCATATTACCCTTTTATTAGATTGGATATCTACAACTTGACATGGTAGTTTTTCTTATCACTACTCTTTACATGACCAAAGGGAAAGAAAGTAATAAAGTATAAGACAAACATACTGCCAAAACAGATAAGCAACATCCTATATAATAAAAGCCCAGCAACCATAATGGTAGAACAACCACTCAACCAGTCACTATGAGGTACATTGACCACCTCTCGGTCTCTTTTCCAACCAGCAGGCTTTGATGGCTGATGGTGAACGGGGAACCCAGGGTGGGTGGTGGGATATACGGGCGGCGGCGCTAGGTAAAGGCCCCCACACACAGAGAGCAACTGGCAGTGGGGGTGGGGTCAGCAAGTGGGCGGGAAAGCCTGACCTCTTGGTCCCTCCCCTGGCCATCAGTATCCCATTGCTGGACAGAAAACAGGGAATGGGGTGGGTGGCAGCGGGGGGTTGGGGCTGGCTGCCTGCGTCCAGGGAAGATAGCCCTGATCTCAGGCTAGGCCTAGGTATTGCTGGGCCTCTAGTATAACATAAAAGGGTTAATATGCATAATAGATGGGAATTCAATAAAACTGTAGATAAGTTAAATTATAAGAAGAGAGTATTTTTTCAATTTTTGCATTTTAAATGTTTTGTATTAATGTGTATTTTTAATTATGGTTAGTGTGGTTAATCACTTTTCATATATGTACTGCCTTGTGTTCTTTTTTAAAAATATATATTTTATTGATTTTTTTACAGAGAGTAAGGGAGAGAGTCAGAAACATCGATGAGAGAGAAACATCTATCAGCTGCCTCCTGCACACCCCCTACTGGGGATGTGCCCACAACCACGGTACATGCCCTTGACCGGAATCGAACCTGGGACCCTTCAGTCCACAGCCCAACACTCTGTCCACTGAGCCAAACTGGTTAGGGCATGCCTTGGGTTCTTGAATTTAACATCCACATAAGAGTGGGCAGTGGCAAAGATGTGTCTTTGAATTGAGAGACCTTTCTTCCTGAATTTAAAAAAGAGTTAAAATCAGAATATTAAGTACACAAATAAAGCACTGATGTGTATGGAACAAACATTTGGGAATTTATATGTAACTACTTTTTAAAAACTTGCTCTGTTTATATTTCTGTAGTAACTTCATAGTTATTTACTTTTATGATTATCTCCTATTAGATTAATACCATCACAAGGTAGACACCCTTTTTATTTTTTTCACCTTTTTGTTCCTGGTATGTAATATAGTATTTGGATCTGTATGAGCATCAAATGTTTGCTAAATAAATGAATGAATGGATGGACAAGTCAATAAATAAATAAGTCTGCATTGCACACTTAGATGAATGCTTTTGATAATCATGGGGATAAGACTTTATGTTATAGATCAAAGTGGTGGAATAGCAAGTATATTAGAATGATATTCTACAATAACACATCAGGTTAATCCATAGTTGGTTTTTAATAGAATTTACCCTTGTTTTCTTTTCCTAACACATAAAATGACATTGGATGTATTATTCAAATATCTATAATACTAGTAACAAAAACATAATATGCTAATTAAGACAGACGTTCTTCTGGATGACCTTCCGGATGAAGCTGGGGCTGTGAGGGAAGCCCAGGTCCCTAGTGCAGGAAGGAAGCCAGTACCAGCAGGCAGGGGAAGAAAGGCCTACTCTTGCATAAATTTCATGCATCAGACCTCTAGTCCTTTTATTAAAAAGCCAGTTGTAAGATTTAAAAAATGGTTCTCTTTTATTGATTGAAGTGATTACACAATCTTTTTTGATGATTTTTGTTGAAAACCTTTTGAGACATGGTTGATGAGTGGCTCTATTAACTTCAGAAGCAGGTTGAAAGGAAAAATTAGCAAAGTGAATTAAACTTGTAACTTAAGACAGACTTTATGAATATCCTTGCTTGTTATATAGCTATGTGTCAGACAGAACCCTTCTGCTCTAATCTTTAATTTAGCTGATCATTCCTTTGATTCCAAATCACTAAGACATCACTGAGAGTCAAAGGCTGACCTTGAAAATGGCTTCTCTTCTTTAGCCATCAGAAAGATCCAAAGCTCCATTAAGTAGGTGTGGATTTTTCATCTTCATGCAGAAGTTACAAGAGTCTCTGGTTGTGAAGATTTGTTGTTTTGGAAAGGATGTTGAAAGATCTACCTCAGTTGCTTTGTGAATTTAATTTTAGATGAAGTGATATGGAGTTTACTTTCTCTTTGTAACTCAGCAGTGGAAGAGCCATTTGATTGATTTGTGTCCCCTCAGCAGAACAAGGGTCAACCATATTTATTAACAGTAGATCCCTAAAACATGAAACTGTGAATGCATAACTCCTTTGAATATCTTTTTCAAACATTTCTCTTTTTTCTCTAGAAAAAAGAAAATCACATATTTCAGAGTTGTATGCTATAAATCTGTTGAAATATCTTCCTTGATTTCCTGAATGCCATTACACTAAATACTCTTTATTCTACTGTTTGATTATAAATTTCAAAGTCAGTTTTTCTTGTGAATTCATCATAAGAACAAAGTACTGGACCTGAGATATTAATTACTTGGGACTAACCACAAACAAAATGTAACATTTATTTATTTATTTATCTTTCTTGTATTTATTATCATGATTTATCAAACATCTAATTCCCAGAGATGGTCAAGGCTCAAAATTAGCCAAGAAAATTGTAGGCAATTAAAGGCTTGTCCTTGTGCTCAACTGGTTTATATTTTGTTTTACTGGAGGCTTCATTTTTTTTTATCATTAGGGTTATGTCATATGTCATGTCATGTTATACATACTACATTGGGATTATTCAGATATCATAATACTATACTACTAGTAGACCAACCTTAGACATTCAGAGGAGATAATTACATAAGTCTCTTAGAAATTAATTTTTCTTTTATAAATGAAGAACTCGGTATAGACATAGTTATAGTTAGTGCTCATATAATAATATTATTATAATAGAAATTTAAGTAGTCAAAAAATAGAATAATAGCATTTTTTAAATCTGACTGAATTTAGAAATTATCACTTTCCATCCATGCTCAGTTCACTCCACAATTCCTTCATCATGTCCATTAGGAACAAGTGATTTTTCCCCACATAGTCCTCCATTCGTCTCTCTTTTCCCTTTCCTTCTCTAAGTCATTTCAGCTTTTTAAAGGAAAGTGCAGTCTCAATAATTTAAAATATGAAGTTAAGTTTAAAGGAATATCTACAACTATAAATCCAGGACTTATATAAACTGTTCAGATTACATAAGATATAAAAAAATTTTGTATACATGACAAGAGAGGTGGGTTGAATTGAGTAGGATTTTTTTTTAATATTTTTTATTGATTCAGAAAGGAAGGCAAAGGGAGAGAGAGATAAAAGCATCAATGATGAGAGAGAATCATTGATTGGCTGCCTCATTCATGCCCCACACTGGGGATTAAGGCCGAAATCCAAACATGTGCCCCTACCAGAAATCAAACCGTGACCTCCTGGTTCATTGGTTGATGCTCAACCACTGAGTCATGCTGGCCATGTGGACATCTATAATAATAAAAATGTAATATGCTAATTATATCAGACTTTTTCTGGATGACCTTCTAGATGAAGCCAGGGCTGTGAAGGAAGCCAGGGTCCTGGGTACCTGAGCGAAGCTGGTGCCGGCAGCTGGGGGAAGGAAGGCCTACTCTTGCATGAATTTCATGTATCGGGCCTCTAGTTTTTTAATAATGGCATCTCTGAAAATACCAAAACAAAGTTATTTGGACTTCTGCTAGTATTGCTTTTAGGAAACACTGCAGTAGATTAATACTAATATGTCTGTGTTGATGATGTGCCCTGTTTTTCCATGTATAAGACCCCATGTATAAGATGGCCCCACCCCCCATTTTTCCAATCCCAAATTAAGAAATCAATATTTTAAATATTTTTCTGATTTTCCTCTTAAGGCTTTCTTTTTTGACATCTTAACGAATTATTCTTCCTGTTTTCTCCACGGTTTGATCATATATTCAGTGGGAGGAGGTCCAAATTGTCTCTCTGCAGCTCTATTTTCATGCTCTTTACGTAGCTGGTTACATTCAGTTTGAATTTTGCAGAGTTAAGACAATCACTTACCAGTATTTATCTTTTTATTTTTTGACATCTTTATGGGCTCAGAATGCTTCGGTTGGTCCCTGTTGCATCTGTGCACTCTTCACCTCCACCTCCAATTACAGCAAGCATGTCAAACTCAAAGGCTAACATGGGCCAAATAAATGAGGCATGTGGCCTGTGGGCTGTGGTTTGACATGCTTGAATTACAGCATCAACTAACATCAGTAATAATAAGGTTCATGATTAAAGAAGCCTGTTTGACAAGATGTGGGAAGTTATGCACCCATGTGGCTCCCTTCTCAGCTGACTTCCATGTATAAGAATGTCTTGATTTTCAGTCTAATGAGTTTAGAAAACAATAATGTCTTGTACATGGAAAAAGTGGGTAATATATATTACTAGAAGCCTGGTGCACAAATTTGTGCACAGGTAGGGTACCTTGGCCTGACTGACGATCGGGGCAATTGGGCGGGGCATAGGGGGGTGGTGCTGGCCAGCCGGGGAGAGGGGCTGCAGGAGGTTGGCCGGCCAGGGTAGGTTGGCTGTGGGAGTGCACTGACCACCAGGGGCAGCTTCTGCATTGAGCATCTGTCCCCTGGTGGTCAGTGCACATCATAGCAACCAGTCAATGAGTTGTTCAGTAATTCGGTCATTTAAGCTTTTATATATATATAGATAGCTGATCAGAATTTTAATGTTTTTAAATCGAGTTTTCACTGATGAAATGATTGGAGGGTATTTTTTATTTTTCTCTTGTGTTTAATTATTTCTCTAATGTAAATCATTTTACTTTCAGACAGAGAAAGGACTATCAAAAGTATGGCAAGAAAGTAAGCATACTTCTGGTGATGAGTGGCAAAAGGCTGTCATCCTGCTAGGAAAATTAAGAAATTTTGAAGTTATGTTCCAAGGTATCAGAACAAGGGATCTAGGAGGAGGAGCTGCAATTGATGACATTGAATTTAAAAACTGCACGACTGGTAAGTTTCTGGAAAGCATTTCCATTTCGAAACACACTTATAACCTAGCCTTTTTGTCTTTGCTTCATATTTATAAAGTGTTCTGCTGCTATATAGTCTATACATAAATAAAAATAAATTTATAATTTGATTTCATAATTATTGAACCTACGCTTGCATGTTAAGAGGTAGTATTTTCTTCACTTGTCAATTGCTAAGTAATTTCTTCCTTCTATACATTCCCTTTCTAACATGCATAAGTGTTCTCCTTTGAATTACTTATTTTCAACATAATTGAAAGTGTAGGCCTAATATTTATATACACTTATCTACTTTAAATAATTTAAAATGAATCTTCTTGATTAGAAAGCTGGTAGTTGGTGAATATATCAGAAATAAGTTCAACTAGATATCATTGAAGCAGAACTTAGTTGAAGTCTATGCTTCGCGGATTTAAGAAGGCACTCTAGCCAGTGAACAGCGACTTGCAAAACCTTGCTATTTACCATGCTTCTAAATGTGAAGTCTAGCTATCCTTAGATTTTTCTTACAAAAATACCTAGAAAATGTAAAAAATAATTATAAATACATTTGTATATTTTCACAATTGGCATAGTTCTTTCTGAAGAATTATTCCATCTGCTTTCCAAAGTAGTGCTGTGTGACATATACAGCTAATGATACAGCCTTCTGTGATTTTCTGCATGGACTGAGAGCTAAACTTGAATGCTATTTAATTATACTGTTGCTCTCATATTAAAATATGACTTCATCGAGGCAGTTAAAAATGTGACTTTAGTTTTTGGTGATGTTATAGCATCTGCTCTTTTCATGGCCAGGGCTGCTTCAAAGGATTCTGCTTAGAAGTCAGTTCTGCAGTTTGATTTTCCCCATTATGTTTCTTGGAACACATTGCAGAAAGTCAGAATCCATGCCCAGATGATCTGGAGCACAGAGCTCCAGGTATCTGTGCCAAACAGGAGACAGGGTCTGGCCTGGGAGAGTTTGGGAGAGGCTGCTGGACGACAGAGAGGAGCGTTCTGAACTGTAATCATGAGAAGGTAGCTTAGGGGTCACAATGTGCTGCGTCAGCTCCTTCCTACTAACTTCCCTAGAAACATGGTAAATTCCTATCATAGTTGTTAGTCACTCAATCTATATATGCTTCTAGCAACATAAGCATTGTTTTCAAAGCGTTCTTGAATATTTTAGAAAAAAAGAAGAAGCTTTATTAAACAAGAGAGATGCCTTTCCTCTCAAGGGAAGCAGAATGATTCCTAATGGTTTGATTCAGGACTGAAGAAAACGAAAGATATTCCAGCTTTGCCAGGTTTCATTTAGACATTTACATTGTTTCCTCCCCCATTTATCTTGAAGTCCTGTGAAAATTTACATGATTATAGTTAATTTTGTTTAATTCAATCTAAAGCTTAGTTTTTGTGAGTAATTCTTTAATATATTATATTTAGTGGGAAACTACTATAGTTCTTCCTATGTCATAAATGATAAAGGCAAATTGTGGTCACTTGTAGGTGAATATAGTCAATTGTATATTAAATATATTTTAGGAAAAATTAATTATTTTTAATAGGCCAGCTTGTTACAAATAATGAGGATTTTCAAATTATATATGAATCAAGATAGAAAGCAAAAAAAAAAAAAAAGCATTATGACAAAGTTTGAAAAACTAAGCATGGAACTGAAAAGCAATGATTCATTAGTTTGTTTTTAATAATTAATCATCATACATCATTATTTCTTTTTAAAATTTAATATTAATTTTTCATCACCATTTATCCTCCCAGTGTCCATTCCATCTTAGCTAATAATAGACAAGCATGTAAATTGGCTGTACCTTTGTTAGGCTCACCAGCCAATCAGGAGAGTATGCAAATTAACCCAACAAAGATGGCAGTTAATTTGCATATGTAGGCATAAAGCGGAAGAGTGGGAGAGCGAAGACCGGAGGTTCTGGGGCCCGAGTGGCCAAGACCGTCCAGCCTGGGTCCCGGGTGCCAGAGGAAACCGGTGCCGGCAGCCAGGGGAAGGGAAGGCCTATTGCACGAATCTCTTCATGCAACAGGCGTCTAATATACCAATAAACTGTCAGTGGTATGAAGTATAGCTAAGGGGAAGCAGTTTAGAATATGTTACCCCAAGTTGTGTTTTACTATTGCAATTTAGAAGGAGAGAATGATAGTTGACAAAACACTCCAAAATCAGGGAAGCACTATAAAATGGTGATTAAAAACAAGGAGTCTTGAGTCAAACTCTCTGGGTGTAGAATCTGGCTCTTCCACTGTCTATCTTGGGTGTGTTGTTTTGTGTATTTTTTTTTTCACTTTGCCATAGTTTTGTTATCAATAAAATGGGGATAGTAGTAATGATTACTTCCATCATAGATTGATGTGAATATAAAATCTGATAGCATAAATGAAACACTTAGAATAGTCTTGGCACATAGTAAAATTTATATACTTTACTGAGGGTCTGGCCGGCCTGTCCCTATCAGGGCCAATCGAGCTGGGCCAGCAGGGTGGAGGCAATGCAGGAGGTTGGCTGGCTGGTGCCAACCCCAATCTGGTTGGGGGGGCCAGATCAGGGTTGGAGCCAGCTGGGTGGAGGGGCCACCGGCAGTTGGTAGCCTGGCTCCACCCCTGATTAAGGTGGAGCCAGCTTGGGGGAAGGGCCAGGGGTGGTTGGCCAGCTGGCCCTGCCCCCCCTGGTCAAACTACCAATTGAACTGCCAGTCGAGGGGACAATTTACATATTAGTCTTTTATTATATAGGATTGCTGTAATAATCATTATCATTATTATTTACTATGCCATGTTTTCAAATATTGTTCTATTTCCTGTATTAACAAATCAACTTAAATCATATGCAAATAATTTGTCATGAAAATCTCTCATGTAATTGTTGCTATATCCCATTTGAAATGAAAGTTAAAATGACAATGTTCATTTCTCTGTCACATCCTGCCAATCATAAAAGACTGCATATTATATGATAACACTTATATGGAATAGCAGATGTGTAGAGATAGAAAGTAAATTAGTTACTTAGGGCTGAAAAAATATGGATTTGGGGACTGACTGTTAAAGTATGAGTTTCTTTATGGGGTGAGAAAAATGTTCTAATTTTTATGGTGATTGATACATAACTTCGTAAATATACTAAAACCATTACATTTTAAATTTCATATGAATTAACTTAGTGGAATGTAAATTGCAAATTATAAATCAATAAAGCTTTTTAAAAATAAAGAAAGACATGAGGAAGAATTCTGGAGAGGTGGTAGTGGTGGTGTCAGAATAACTTCTGGATTTTTCAAAGTCCTCATAGTAAAATAGTGAAAGAACCTCGTAAGCAAAGTCAATAAGCATTCAAACCTACAAAACCTACAAATAACGGAGACAAACCGGCAATAGCCTCAAGACCTGTGTGGTATTTATGTCCACAAAATAGAATCACAATAGAACCGACAGGCAGAGATTCACCAGAAAAATCAGTCAGACAGTTTGGAAATGGCAACTAAATTTGGGAGAAATTTTACCCACTTTGAGAATAAGTGAGCCCAAGTGTCTATGGGAGTTGGTGGGACTGGAGCAGTCCAGCTACTGTGCACTCGCAAAATTGATATACCAAGGTCCCTCTCCAATGCAGCAGCCTGTGTTCAAACCAATACAAAAAAAATTAAAAACCAAATCAAGCACCACTGGGAGTGGATTCAAAATGGAGTAGACCAGGGAGAGATGAAGGAAAGAAAAGATCACATCAAAGTGGTGGAGGAGAAATGAGCCTGGAAATCTCAAATGCAAATCAACATATTTGTATAGATTTACTTAAGTTCTATAGACTTTGATACTAATCACCTAATATTGCTCATACCATTTTAGAGCCTTAGTCTCCTGGTTTTCAAAATGATAGGATCATAATAAACCGTTTCCGAGATTTTCATAGAATTGACAACTCTAGAATACAGCATATTTTTCATACTGAAAATATATCATTTCACACAATGAGAATTCAATTTATTTTTTTTTTTAGTTTTTAAATAAATTTATTGGGGTGACATCTAAACTATTAAAAGCGGAATAGTAAAATTAACCGTTTCTCTGGGACGCCCACAGCCAATCAGAACGGCTGTATGCAAATTAGCCCAGCCAACATGGCGGCCGCCACTCACGGACCTGAGTAAACATTTAGGCAGCGTCCGTTGCAGCAGGAGCGAAAGCAAAACTACCTGTTCGCTGGATCCTTAGCCTTTGGCCTGAAGCAAAACGTACATTTGCAACAATTAAGTGTAACAATTGTTTCATTATAGAAGCTGCGAGGTGAGGCAGAGAGGAGGCTTCATTAGTAAAAGGCTGCCTTCAAGGAACAGCATCAATTATAGGAACCTGCGTCCAGCCGGCCTTACTGGGACGTTGGGCAATGGGAGCTGTGGGCAGCCTTAAAACCCCTCACCCAGCCTGGTCAGGCACGCCAGCAGGTGGACATCCCCTGAGGGGTCCTAGACTGTGAGAGGGCACAGGCCAGGCTGAGGGACCTCCCGAGTGCACAGAGTGGCTGCAGGGTGGGACAGCGCAGGACCCAGGACCCGTGAGTGGGAAAGAGGCGGCAGGGTTGGAGGGCAACACGAAGTGGGAAAGAGGTGGCAGGGGGTCGGCAGTCTGCTTGGTGGGCTTCCCAGGCCC
>PVJC01018906.1:13874-30927 GCA_004026665.1 Murina feae | reverse complement strand
GATGAGAGAGAATCATTGATAGGCTACCTCCTGCATTCCCCCTAGTGGGGACCCACCGGGAATCAAACCGTGACCTCCTGGCTCATGGGTTGATGCACAACCACAGAGCCATGCCAGCAGGGCTTAATTTTTTGATTTTTTAAAAAAATATGTAAATAATGTATGACTATACCACTAACAAGAATTTAAACAATAAAGAAGTCTAGCAAGCATAAAAAATGAACTTTTATCTTTTCTTTCTCAGTCCCTGTCCCAGTCAGATTTTCCAGAATTTTTATGTATACTTGAATTCAGCCTATGGTTTTGTATGTTTTTTCTTAAACTTAATAATGCCATAGTTATACATTTTTTTTTGTTTAAAAATATGATTTAAAGATTTTTTTAAAAGTTAATCTCTATAAATTTACTTCATTATTTTAAAAGCCACGTTGATTCAGTAATATGGAAATACCTACATTTATTTAACCACTCTTCTGTCAGTGATTATTTAGGTTAGTGCTGTTTTTTTTTGTTTGTTTTGTTTTGTTGTTGTTATGAACATACTTGTATGTCTCTGCTCAGATGAGCTATTATTTCGCTACATATCTGAGGACGGTGTTGCTGTGTCGATCTATAAATTAAATTAAAATTTTGCTACATACTGCCAAATTGGCCAAGAAAAGGCTGTACTGAGTATCCCTCAAAGTTTGAATTCTTATTAACATGTGAAAAATTTGAAACAGAATAAAAATGGATAATTAAATTTTGCAAGCTCAGACAGCAAATTAGTCATTTTTTCTGCTTTTAGTAAATCTTTTGTATTGCTTACTTATATATTTGATTTGTATAAAACTTCTCGGAAAAATTTTAGACTCTTGGCTTATTGATTTATTTGCCAGTAATAATTTCATGGACTTCACATAAGCTCAGAATTAGCATGACTGACTGCTAAGATGTTTCTACATAATAAACACTAATGAAAATGTGGTCAGCATGGAAGAATCAAGAAATCATCAACACTTAAAAATCTCCCATACCAAAGCTCAGGCTAAGAGTCCAGTTTTTTAGCGTTTTTTTAATATCCTATTTTTTATTTTCATAACTCACTAATTCTTTTTCAAATCATTGACCGTCACAAATTTTTTTTTGCAAAGAATTAACTGGATTAATAAATGCCACAGTGCTGCTAAGATTTCATTATTTTTTATGAGGTGGTCGTATTATTTACTAGTCTACCATGAAGTGTTATCATAAGTAATTAAAATAAAACTACTGTACTTGCTGGAGTAACGAGGCTGGAGAAAGTTCCTAAGATGAAGTAGCAATTTTTTTTATCAATGCATTTAACCTATTTCTCCCTGTTATGTTTACAGAAACCTATTAACCTCATTGGGTGGAGATGCGAGTCATGAAATCAAACATATAGGGATGTGAACTGAAATTCCTCTTTGTGTTTGATGGGGCTGATGTAATTTGCAGATTAGCACTTGTGTAAATGGCTTTCAATATGTTGTCTCAATTTTAAGACTCTTTTTTAGAATGCCCAGTGATTTCTCATTTGAGCTCTAGCCCCTTGACAGATACTTGGTGTTAATACCCCATTTCTGCTTCTTTACTCCTTGTTGTCTACCGCTTATTGGCAAAATAAACTAAGGCCTGGCTTTTGCAAAATAAAATCTAAAAATGTATTTATTTATTCTCCAAATGTAGTTGGATACTTACTACATTTCAGGCTCTGTGTTAGGCTTTACAGGCCAAGATGAACAAGTCTTGGGTCCTGGACGGGCTGCCTGCCTGGGGAGCCTGACAGTCCGGATATAATTGCAATTGAGTATGATAAGTGCTGTAGTTCAGTCCAATACAAAAGCCACATGATAACTGATTAGGGAACAACCAAAATGAGAAATTGGGCAGTTTGGAAAGCTCTTCCTGCAAAAGCATTCACCTCTTAAAGATCCACAGCCAATAGCAATTTAACCTATTTTAGAAAAAGGGCAGGAAAGGTCTCATCTACAGTGCTGCTTCTCAAGGCAGCAATGTGCAGACTTCTCAGACATTAGGTCACAGACGAATGCCATCACCACTCAAGTGCATTCGGCTGCAGGTATGAAAAGCCTGACCCAAAGTGGCTTAGCAACCCAGGCATTTGTTTACTGGATCAGCCAGAAGTCTGGGGAAGGCAGACCTGTTTTGTTCAGCAGTTCAGCCGTCAACTGACGACATCCTTCTACTCCGCCAGTTCTCCACATGGTCCTCTGAGGGCTGTGGCAGTGGAAAGCTCTGTGACCTCCCGTAGCTGAGCACATCCAACAACCCCCAAACGTGGGGCGGTGATATCCCTGTCGGAGCACCCTCACTTTCTCACTGTCTTGTGCTTTGCCCCTGTGCGCCTGCTCACTTGCTGGCTGGCTGCTCACTTGAGCTGAGCTTTGGAGGATGGGGATGAACTGAGCCTCAAAGGCGTCTTGCTTGGTAGGCTTCCCTGGTCAAGACTGGAGTGTCTGAGGGGATTTTCATTTCCAATTTTGGGGTTCATTCTGTTCTTTCTTTAACCCATAGTCTCTACTGGATGAGGTGTTTTGAGACAAATGTCATCTGTCTTTGAGTATGAGCAATATAGCATAAACTGATATCACTAAATTCTTTTATAAGACGTCAGTAGTGACTGTACTGAAGGGTTACAGTAATTAACTTATTTGAATCTTACATACTCTCCCACACTGACATACTGACACACTGATGTTAGCATTGCTTTGGGAATATAGAGGATGTTCCTTCTCTTCCTTCTGCCCTCTGCCCTCTCCTCCCTCTTTTATATTTTTTAGTGCAACAGAATTTTTGTGTTGAACATGTATTATACTAGAAATTTGATGAAATATTTAAATGAAATAAAAATTAGTGGACATTGTTTATGTTCTTTGCTTTATGTATTTACTGCCTCACTCTTTTTGACTGCCAGAGGAAAGCTGGATCTCATATTTTTTATCACATCACACTGAGGCCTATAAAATACAATGTATAAATATACATTGTACGGCTAAGGATTTGTAAGGTGGACCTAAAGACCTTGACCAAAGTTGTTGTTTTGTTTCTGTGATGAGACATACGAACATTAGAAAATTAAAATGGAATCTCTTAGACATGGCTGAATGTGGAGGACAGAGCTGTATTCTTCACTGTTTCTCTCTCGGGTAGAGAGACTCTAAGATGATTAAATGGAGCGGGACCCACAGGAGGTTTTGAGAATCAGAGTTTATTTTTCCAGGTCATAGCTTTCAACGAAGGTCAAATGTGGCCCAGAGACTAAGTGGAATATAATTAATGATTTGGCAGTTCCATACCTACCTGGTGGATAGACTCATTCTGGCAAAAGCACTCATGTGGTGTCTTGATCCTTCGCAGGCTATAATTAGCTTGGAGATTGACTGCTGGACTCAAGATTAACTTCTGTAAAAATGTTCCTTCAGCCAAGAGTAAGACAGATGCCTGGAGAGTTTAGCTGAAGTTTTAGTTGTTTCTAAAGACGTCAGCCGTATCAAGTGCCTTAGGATGAATGCTGTTTCTTGACCCACTTTCAGAGTTTAGATTTGTCCCACAAAGTGGAAGAATCGGGAGAATAGTGAAGTGACTGCATGCACTCAATGGGATCGCAGTACATGATCCCGAGAAAGAATAGGGCAGTTCTCTCTGCCCTGCTGAGGATATCTTTCTCCATGGACATGTCTCTTCACAGACAATGCCAGGCTGACAACTGTATGTGTAGTATGTTCTCATTTACGCGAAACAAGTCTCCTGGACTCTAAAAAGCATTTTTCTTTTTCAAATGTTAACATCTCTGAGTCAGCAAGTTTGGCAGTGGACAGCCTCCCTGCAATCGCTGCCAGCCAGGCAGCAGCACGGGTGCAGTTGCCATTGCCTGTGAGGGTGGGGACTGGGTCATCCTTCCCTTTGGCACAGTGGGACACCTACAGCCTTTGATGTTGCCATCAGCAAACCATTCAAGGATCTTCTGAGGAACGAATATGAGTCAAGTTTTCAAGTCTGGAAACGTTGACACCTGGTAATGCCAAGAAAACACAGGCATCGAAGCTTGAAGATGGGTGTGAGTGGCTACAAAGAACATCTCAGAGACCATAATGGAGCACTCTGGTAAGCAGTGCTGTATTGCTAACAGACTTAAGGGCAGAGGGACAAATATTGATTAAAAAACCCTGCCATCAAAGATTCAGTAGTGATTCAGAGTTTCGATTCTGAATGTGAAGACATTTTAGATACTTGAACAATTTAACTTATATTTTTTTCTAAGCATTCACAAGAGTGATAAATGATAAAACTCTAAGCCAATCTAAAAGAGCATTTTCAATAAGTATACGTAAAATTCTAAGTGTAAGAAAGCAGTATTATATCATAGTTTAGTTGGAAATACTTTTATTAGTGACATAAAAAATAATGGTACAGCCATAGCTGGTTTTGCTCAGTGGATAGAGCATCGGCCTGCGGACTGAAGGGTCCCAGATTCGATTCCGGTCAAGGGCATGTACCTTGGTTGCGGGCACATCCCTAGTAGGGAGTGTGCAGGAGGCAACTGATCGATGCTTCTCTCTCATTGATATTTCTAACTCTCTAGCCATCTCCCTTCCTCTCTGTAAAAAAATCAATAAAATATATTAAAAAAATAATAATGGTACAAAAAAATGGTACATCTTATAGTTTATTTTTTCCTAGATTTAATTTACATGTGATTTCCTTCCTTCTTTCCTTCCACCCTTTAACAAAATGCAGAAGATACAAGAAACTGCTAACAGAGGGGAAGGACTTGGGTTTCTGGGTGTATGGTGACACTTTCCTCGCTTTATTTTCATTTCTATCAAAGCTACATGTTGTATAAGTTTACACAGCAAATAGTTATCTCCTGAGGTTACCACTAGCAGGACTTTTATCTGACCTTTCTGGTAGTGAGCACCAGATCTCTAAGTAACATGGAGATATTACTATTTCGTGTTTTTTTTTCAGTGGTAGGTGTTATCTGTTGACTCAGTCTTAGAAGATGAGCATTTACTCTTTTACCCTGTCCTGCTCAAGACACACTCACCCTCTTGTATCCTCACCTTTCACTTGTATTACCACATTTGATAGATCAATATTTACTCTACATTATTATGACTAAGCAAATGATATTCATAGGTGAACCAGATAGTACACTGATTACTTTTCTTGTTTGCCCTGAGTTAATAACTAGATTGTATTTATTTTCTTTAATTGCTTGGTTTCTTTATGTACTCATCAGAAATTCAGCCCCAAAGCTTTGACCAGTGAGAAATACTGATTTCTTTCTTTCTCCTGCCAGGACTAATTGTGTTTGTATTATTTTACTTTGAATTTCAGCTAATGCTTTAACATTTACATTCATAATCATAAGATCCCTGGGGCTTATTTTGTTCATCTTTGAAGTCCCAGAGTTCTTAGCTTAATACTTTCCAAGGAGTAGGACTCAGAAAAAACTTGCTTTTCACTGGTGGCTGTGCTTCTTGGAGTGGGTGGTGGTGTCTTCTGTTTTCATGTATGTTGGCTGCAATAGAGAGAATCAGAATATAAGATGCAGAAACACCCTAACCGGGCTTTTAATATCAAAGAGTCGATTTTTTACATGCGTGAGAGAGACCACAAAGCCTAATTCAGGGTTATAGAGCTTTGCTGTGAATGTCAGAGTTCAGAACCATGAGGACACCGAAGCGACTTTGCAAACAATCCTTTGGTGACATCAGCTCCCATCTCTCTGGGGGAGTGAGTGCCTCAGGTTGCATTGCAAACTGTCACTCCTGCTTAAGTTTCTTCTTGGGGTTCACAGCACCGAATTCTCGCCTTTTCTAATTATTACTGTGGAAGCAATGGAATTTCCCTTTGTGTTGAGATTTAGACATTGTTAGGATACTTTAATATGTTGTTAAGCTTATAGCAGGGAGGTAGCTATTGTAATGGTTATCTTGACTACTGGAAGTTGTTGAGCTTTATGAAAAAAATGATTTAATCCAAGACAGGAAATTAAAACAAACTCAATGAGGTCACTATAAGTTTAGCAATGGCCATGGTGATTAACAATAGATGTGATTTATGAACTATTGCTAGCCCCTACAATTGTGTTTTGCCCATTATTTCATTAGCTTTAACATTGTCTGGCCTTAGAGGTTTTCATTTCCAATGGGTAAAAGGCTCTGTAGTAAAATAGTTTAGCAACAAGGAAGTCTTTATCTCTTTTTACATTAAATGTCAAGAAACACAGTGAAGAGGATGTGTAATTTGTGATGCAACTTAGAATGAGGTCAAATACAGTTATTTGGGAGACTTCACCTCCACCTCATCATTCTTTGTAGCTATCTGGTCATCAATATTCTGTATATTTTAATTAGCAGCTCAGAGAAGGAATTTATAACATAGTACCTGAATGAGGATGTGCTATTGGTTTCCAGTAATTTGACGGTTCCTTTCTTACAGGGAGTCTCATTTTCTGATTTTATATTTTCCCTGTTTAAATGGGAAACTTGAGTTTTTTTCTGCTCCCACATTCTCACCAGATGGACTAAGAGAGAAATAAATCTTTCTGGTGATTCTCTGAGGGGAAAATAGGAACCTGGGATGGTAGTGACAATGGGGAAGAATTGTGAAGAAACAATATTTTCAGAAAAGTCCAGAAGCAAGAGAGCAAAAGAAAACTTGCAACACAATTTGCAATAAGATGCAATCAGATGGAAGTCCCAAGCTTTTAAAATGGACTTCTCTATTAATCAGTCTCGTAGGAAAACACATTATTGTAGGTATTTCAAACAGTGGGGATTTATGACGGGGGTTCCAAAAGGGTTGAAGGGCTAGTTGGAGCAGAAGGAGGAGGTGGAAGGTTATGCAAAATGAATAAAAAGGAAACATTTCAGGGGCAAATTACTTTACCCAAAGTATAGGATGACTGGTCTCCAGTGCTCCACTGATGGAGGAGAGCCAGCACTGCCAGGTCACTGCCATAGCTACTTGGCTGTCACCACTGTCACATGACTTGGGTCTCCACCATAGCTGTGCTCAAAGTCCCCAGCTGGGCTCTCTCCACTACATGAGAGGCTTTAGGATGATGCTCCTCCCCCTCCCCCTTCCAGTCTTCTGATGGTGCTCCTGGTGGGACCTAATGGCAAGAGATCTTGAGAAATGATATTCACAGGGTCTCAGCCTTGTAAAATACAGAACACAACATACCCCCTCCCCTCAAAAAATCTGAATTTGTGTCCTTGGTTTAAGGAATCACAAAAGGTATATCAGGCCCGTTTAACGTAGAACATGAATTCCAGAGGCCAAGTAACCACGATTGGGTAGGATGAGTGGTGACATTTGAACAATGGCACCCTTAGACATGGCCCAGAGGGGTCTGTCTACTTTGGCCTTTCTCCAGCTGTGAGGAGTCAATGGTCCACAGTCACAGGCCCTCCTCACCTTAAACACCACACTCCCAGTATCAGAACCCCCGAATTCCCTGCCCCAAAGGCCGAATTGGAGCCAACTCCAGAACCTGCACTGACCACTTCCTGGTTTATCCGCCCAAGAGCAAATGGGCTTAGAGGTTGTCCAGGGCGACTGGAAACTTGTTAAAAATGACGAAGACAGATTTTATTTGAACTACTGTAATAGAGGAGAGAGGTTTCAGTGTAGAGCTGAGCTCAACTTCCACCCTTATTCCCTGTCCAAATTATGCCCCAATTAATTAATTATCTGCCTAGCTTTAGTGGGACATACGCAGGTGACCAGGGGTCAGCAATAAAGGCTTATCACTGGTACTTTAATGTCTAGACAGTTGAGCTGAACTGAAACACATGAACACAAAAGACAGAATTAGTATGCAGTCACACAAGGTCTATTTACCTATTCCTAGTGGGTTTTAGGCTCTGGCAAAGACCACCTGGTGATGCTCACCGAAAGACGGACCACAAAAACTGAGAGACAGGCGACCACAGTGGGTTCAGGCTCACACAGCAGAGTAGTCAGTCAAGGGCTCGTCTCACAGAGCGACGTGCCTCCTCTTATCAGGCAGGAGACGTTGACTGAAGAAGGTCCGGTGCTTTATATAGCCAGTAGTAAACAACTTGTGTCTTATTGGTGTGGGCCAGGTGGTTTGCCTTATGCTAGGAGCAGGGTGTTTACGCTTTAAGGGCTTAGGGCATTTACATAAAAATAGTGGAACTATCACCATGTTCATAACATTTTGGAAGTTACTGAATATTGGGGTCTCCACATAGCAAACATTTCACACAATAATCATTTCACACATTAAAGGGGTTTCCTTATGACCATAACATTATAACATTCCCTTACCCCGTAGAGGAAAAGAAAATGGATGTTTCACTTGTGGCCAACATACGTGATTGGAAGGGGAGGTTTGAGGTATTGAGGGAGGATGAGTCAGCAAGCGAAGGAGAATCCTTTCCCTTCTCTTTTCTCCCCATGCCACGCCCCAAAGGAAATTATGGATTGTGGCAGGCAGGGATGTTAGTTTTGAATATATGTTGTCCCTATTTGGTATGAACCACGGCTTTACACACTGAAATAAAATTCTGATGTTTAAATGTTAAAGTAGAAAGATAAAGCATCTAACAACTTGTTAAATTGATTTATAGCTTTTAAATGTTTAGACATATGGTAGGTGAGACTGTCTTTATACTCTTGCCTCAGGCTCTGCACTGTTAGGAAGGGGCTGCAAAGTTATTGACTGGCCTGCAGCACAGGCTCAATAAGGGGCCTGAGAAATTCCCAGGCCCAGGGGTAGAATGGACAGATGCCTAATTGCACATGTATAATTGATAGAGGGCTATAACATGGATAATGGAGAGAGGGCTCTGTGACATAGAATTGATTAAGGGGCAGGTAAAGGGACTCATGAAGGGAGATAATGGGAAAGAGGGAAGAACACGGGTCTAGAAGTTAGTATGAAAGTGTTTTGAGTTGCGTGGCCTGCCAGTCTCTGAACTGGTTATAGCCAGGCTATATCCTCAGGGGTGTGTGTGTGGCACGAGCCTCTAGTGCCCTTGGTTAGAACTTAGCCTGAGATAACAGGATCCTTTCCCAGGTACCAATACCAGTCTTGCACATTTTTAGTTAACCCTACCAGACTGGTATACCGATTTTTCGGTAATTTCTGAATCTGCTGTACCTAATTTTCGGTACTTTGCGGTCTGGTAGGGTTAATCTTCTAGAGAACGTAAATGGCCTGATGGGATTGTGAGGGCAAGTTGAGAAAATTCATTTGAAATGGCTTTGAAAATAGCAATGAACTACACAAATGCTAGATGATGGTGTAAGAAGCAGCTCCTTGGCTCAAGGTGTTTTTCCTCAAAAGTTTTAGTTCCTTATATTGGGAGTATATTTTGTGGTACCAGATTTTTAAAAATGTATCTCTAATGTTGAAAGTATTACAGATGCCCCTTTATTTTCACCCATTGACACCCCTACTCCCTCACCCCTCCCTGCACCCGCTCCCTGCCCTGGCAGCCTTCATCACACTATTGTTTGTGTCCATGGGTTATGCATATATGCATGCAAGTTCTTTGGTTAATCTCTCCCCACCCTCCCACCTACCCCCATCTTCCCTCTGAGATTCATTAGTCTGTTCCATGCTTCTATGTTTCTGTGACTATTTTGTTCATCAGTTTATTTTGTTCATTAGATTCCACATATGAGTGAGATCATGTGATACTTGTCTTTCTCTGGCTTGTTTTATGGGACACTAAGGTGTGCTGTCTTCTCAAGTGGACTGGGTTTAAGTTGGGTGATATTTTTGTGGGTGCACTTGGAGAACCAAAGGTAAGTTATGCAGTAGATTCATTGTTGTGGCAGGGCCAGTGCTACCTCTGCTCCTTTACCTTTAGTCAGTCTAAAGATTCTGGTCCCACCAGGGGTTTTTAGCTCCAGATAAATGACTGAAACTTTATTAGTCCAGGGAGGTTAATAACGTGTTGTTTTTCTGTTTTCACCAGTTTGTCTGGGGAAAAGAAGGAAAGGAACACAGAAACATGTACCATAAAGTATTGCTGCTGCTTACCTGCTGTTTCAAATCCAATCTCTGTAGTCAGCCATCTGGCATCATTTGCCAGCATTAATTTTATTCCATTTGTATTCCAAGTCACAGTTTCCTTTGCGATGCACTTTGGTGCTTAAGATCTATTTGTCAGCTGTTATTTAAAGAAATGAATCAATTTGTCAGTATTCAGTAAACAAAATAACCCAGAGAGAAGAAAGTTTGAATCTGATTTTGTTAAATGCAAGCTCCAGCGAACAGGGCTAGTTAACCAATCACATGCAAATTAGTCACTTTTTTTAAAAAAAAAGTTACCATAGGTTACCAATTTCTTTGAAGACCCAGGTTCCAATTCTTGTTATTGTGGCCATTTAAATAACTCACTTGTTTCCTGAGCCACGTCCAAAACCTTTTAGGAATTGCTCAACATCAATACTTATATTTTATGCCAGGGTATCCTCAGTGAAGTATTCTAAATATGTTAGGGACCTAATTTTTAATGTGTGTTGTGTATCTTAGGCAAGTGATTGGGAAGCATTTTTATTGATTTCAGAGAGGAAGGGAGAGGGGGAGAGAGAGAGAGAAACTTCAGTGATGACAGAGAATCATTGATTGACTGCCTCCTGCATGGCTTCTACCAGGGATCGAGCCTGCAACCCAGGCATACGTCCTCACCTGAATCAAACCGTGACCTCCTGGTTCATAGGTCTATGATCAACCACTGAGCAGCACTGGCTGGCTAGGAAGTACTTTTTAAGATACAAAGAAAAAAAGGGAAATGTTTCTAGAAAGTTAGATTCCTTTTTTTAAAAAAAATATATTTTTGTTGTTTTCAGAGAGGAAGGGAGAGGGAGAGAGAGATATAAACATCAAAGATGAGAGGGAATTATTGATTGGCTGCCTCCTGCATACTCCCTACTGGGGATCGAGCCCACAACCCCTGGCACATGCCCTTGACCGGATTCGAACCTGGGACCCTTTGGTCTGCAGGCCGACGCTCTATCCACTGAGCCAAACCAGGTAGGGCTAGATTCCTCTTAAACAGGCACTTTTTCACTATTAAAGATATAAAACCACTGCTACAAACTAAACAAAATTCAGATGGACGTATGAGAACGTCAGCCTTCATTTTTAAGAAGCGTGTTGCTTTTTAGTACATGAATATAAGTCAATGTTTCTTGCTTAGATTTGGCAGGCTTTTTTGCTACTGCAGATTGCATATGGGAGCAACTCAATGCTCTTCTCCCCATCCTTCCAACATCAAGGTTTCAATAGCAGCTTGGATAAAGGAATAATGAGTTTGTAAGCCCTCATCTTCTGGTTGAAGTTAATGAAAGGTTCATTATAACTGGTGCCTATTTCACGTTTGGTTCCTATTACCACACAGTCTGAGTGGATCCAAATAATGGCCATGAAAAGGTCTAGCATAGACATGTGGTTTCTTCTGTACTTTATTGGTTTAGACAAGTAGAGATGAAACTCTCCATTATCCTAAGCATTGGAGGCAGATTCTGTGTCTTTCTGTTTCCCTGCTCTGCATATTAGACCTTTCCTATGGCACATCCAGGGTGAGCTAGTTGAAGAATATGCCACATAACTAGTAGCAACAGACAGCCACTGATGTTTGAGTCACTTACTCAAGACATCTGTATCTGATCCCCCCCATTGATTCTAGACCCAGCTTCGTTTTAATCAGTTCCCTCCAGTCTCTCATCTTACATTTAGATCCTTACTCTGACTTGCATGGATTAGATTGCCTAAGAGAGGATTCTCCCTCTCCCAGGCAGATGGCCTTGATTCCGTGTTGTGCCATCGGTGAAAACTTTATGTTCTAACTCAAGTTTTATGGGTTCCAGTTCCCATCATTGATTACTTGACCAGCCTGGAACCTTTTGGAGCAGCAACCATTGCAATGCAATAAGTTGCCTAAGTTCCTCTTCTTTTTCATGTCCTCATGTTTTTCCATTAACTGTTGCTGACCATCCAAACTCTGTGTGCCATTAGATCTTAGATGTGTGGATGGGTATTCTTTTTTTATGCTAATGGTCAGGTATAGCACATGCCCAGTAAATATATAACCACGTTTAGATGTTAGTCTTTCATTCTTGATCATTGAGAATAAAAGCCTGTTATCAAGACAGTAGTACTTAAGCACCCCTACGTTCATAGCAGCACAATTTTCAATAGCTAAGACTTGGAAACAGCCTAAGTGTCCATCAGCAGATGAGTGGATAAAAAAAACTATGGCACATTTACACAATGGAATACTACATGGCAATAAAAAAGAAAGAACTCTTACCATTTGCAGTGGCATGGATGGACCTAGTCAGAAAAAGATAAGTACCACATGATCTCACTCATATGTGGAATATAATGAAACAAATAAACTGATGATCGAAAATAGACCCAGAGTCATAGCAGCATGAACAGGCTGTTGAACCTCAGAGGGAAGGTGGGTGGGAAGAGATCAACCAATGAACTTGTATGCATATATGCATAACCCCTGGCCACAGACAATGAGGTGGTCAGGGCCTGGAGGCAGGAGCAGGTTGGAAGAGGTTAATGGGGAAAAAGGAGGACCTATGTAATACTTTCAACAATAAAGATTAAAAGAAAAAAAAAAAAGACAGTAGTATTTTCTTTAGCAATATCTCTGTGTTCAGTGTATGTCTTCCAACATAATCTTATTTGATTTTTAATTGTTTAAAAGCCTTTTTTGATTGATTTCTTATTTATGTACTGTTGCCACCACGGAGTATATATTTATTTGATAGTGTGCACTGGCATTAAATAATTAATTTTTATGAATTCTACTGGACGATATGTTTTATTTCACTAGAAGCATTTATTTGGTGCTCTTCTTCCCAGTGGGTGCTGGAAGATGGATTTTTCTACCCTTTCTTTACACTTACAAAACACAAATCAGGGGCCAGAAAATTATTAATGTCAGGAACCGTTTAGAAATTCTGTATTTTATATCGTGATACTGTCTCAATTCTTCTTTCTCAGTTAGAGGAAGAAATTCGTCCTGATTGGGCCTCCACCCATGCAGTCAGGAAACAATTGCTTACCACATCCATCACTTCTGTCTGCACGCGATCATGTTTCAGAGGTTCCCCAGTTAATCCTCTGGAAGCTAGAGTCACTCATAATTATAATCCTGTTAGGCCTTCTTTATTTCTTGATGTGCTTGTTAATTCATGTCCATGCTGCAGTGGTCTGTAACATAGTGCTATTATCAGCTCTTTCGTCTTTAAAAGCCTCTTGTCTACCATTTTGACTAAGATTGATTAACTGCACTTTGTTGAAATCGATCATTTGGATTAAAAAATCTATCCTGTATATTTGTTCTGGCTACTTTTGCATGATTTCACCTTTTTTCAGTTAATCAATCTGCCGAGCTGATTACCTTTCTCTTGTTGGCTTCCTTTCTCTTACTCTTTTCTTTTTAAAGAACTGTCTATATCTTTATTTCTTACATCCTCTCTTAGGCAGTAACCTCAGGAAGAAAAGGAAATTGTAGGAGGCAGTGGAGTGAGTTCTCCCTTTAGATCTCGGCTAGACACCACTCCCATTTTCCTTTTCATTGTACAAGAAAGAGGGTCCTGTCCTTAGTGATTCTCTCCCGAAGCAGTTTCTGGGGTGAAAGTTGTATGACTGTCTGCCAGGCACTTTGCAGACACTGTAACATGCTTTTTATTTACAGCTTCAAAGTTCTCTGTATTCTCATCTTACCAGGTGGACTCAAACTTAGCACCAAGATTCTTTTGGACATGCTCATATTTTCTTTTCTTCTCCTAGGTACTGACTTTAACATAGATAGCTTACCTCTGCCCCGGAAAGCCCATCATGACTGGGCCCTTTTTCATGAAGAGTCACCAAAAAACAATTATAAGCTCTTTCATAAGCCAGTCATCACTTTGTTCAACTACACTGCCACATTCAGTCGGCATTCCCACCTGCCACTCACCACCCAGTACCTGGAGGGCATAGAGGTCCTGAAGTCTCACCGATACCTGGTCCCTTTGCAATTTAAAAACAGCCTTCGGAAAAGACTCGCTCCGCTGGTGTATGTGCAGTCAGACTGTGACCCACCATCGGACAGGGACAGCTACATCCGAGAGCTGATGACTTACATTGAGGTCGATTCCTATGGCGAGTGTTTACACAACAGAGATCTCCCTCAGCAGCTGAAAAATCCAGCCTCCATGGATGCTGATGCCTTCTACAGGATCATCGCACAGTACAAGTTCATCCTTGCTTTTGAGAATGCCATTTGTGATGACTACATCACTGAGAAGTTCTGGAGACCTCTGAAACTGGGGGTAGTCCCTGTGTATTATGGATCCCCCAGTATCACCGACTGGCTTCCCAGTAATAGAAGTGCAATTCTCGTATCAGAATTTTCTCACCCTAGAGAACTGGCAGCTTACATCCGACAGCTGGACTCTGATGACAGACTGTATGAGGCCTATATGGAATGGAAGCTGAAGGGTGAGATCTCCAATCAGCGACTCCTCACAGCTCTCAGGGAAAGAACATGGGGAGTGCAAGACATCAACCAAGACAACTACATTGATGCATTTGAATGTATGGTGTGCAGCAAGATGTGGGATAATATTAGGCTTCAGGAAAAGGTAAGTGGCTCAAGGTTTGGCAGAGAGGTGCTAGGGGGTCATCTTGATGGTGTCTGCCATTTGGCGTCCTTCTGTGGCAGCTGCCTCATTACGCTCCTCATTACTGTCAGAGAGGCCAGGCTCTGTAGGCAGGTTGACTATTCCTATCCTTTGAGGACTTCCATGAAGTTCACTGTCATGTCTTTCTTCCTGAAGGCCTTAAAGCAGTGGTTCTCAACCTTCTGGCCCTTTATTTATTTATTTTTTATTTTTTATTTTTAAATATATTTTATTGATTTTTTACAGAGAGGAAGGGAGAGAGTCAGAGAGTCAGAAACATTGATGAGAGAGAAACATCGATCAGCTGCCTCCTGCACACCCCCTAATGGGGTACATGCCCTTGACCGGAATCGAACATGGAACCTCTCAGTCCGCAGGCCAATGCTCTATCCACTGAGCCAAACTGGTCAGGGCCCTTCTGGCCTTTTAAATACAGTTCCTCATGTTGTGACCCAACCATAACATTATTTTCATTGCTGCTTCATAACTGTAATGTTGCTACTGTTATGAATCATAATGTAAATATCTGATATGCAGGGTGGTCTTAGGCGACTCCTGTGAAAGAGTTGTTGAACCGCCAAAGGGGCCGTGACCCATAGGTTGAGAACTGCTGCCTTAGAGTCTCTTTATTATTTCTTCTGGAGGACACCATGCCGCAGGTCCTGGGCAGTGAGGCGGGAGGCTGCATAAGGAGGAAAGAGGCCCCAAAATTTAAAAATTTTCAAAGTTTTGAATCTTGTCCTTTAATCTCTCACCTTTATGTCAATGCTGTGGTTTTGGCCTGCCTTACACTCATGCCTCACTTTTCAGTTCCCATACATAATCAATTAACCTCTCTCTTTGATTCCTGTTCTTTCTCCTCATGCTTTCATGTATAGAGAATATTCAAAGGATTTTGGGAATAATCCTTAAAATATTATTTTTCTTAAATTATTATAAATAAAGTTCTTAGTCATGTCATCAGAGTTTTAGATGCTTTTAACATTTGTTTCTTTGCTAATTTATTCACTTATACCAGGCATGGCCCCACTTTACATACAACTGATTTTTTAATAAGGTAATTTATTGAAAGAAAAACAAAAGTTAGTTTCAACTACTACCTTTGGAATCTTTTAAAGATGAGAGGCCCCAACATAGCACTTGGGTATCACAATATTAGTCCCTTGCCTGATTCCCATGTACACATAATGGTTTAAACAAATTTTCCAAAGGCAAATCATTTTTGTTAAATATTTAAATGTTAATTTCTGGTCAAACAGAAAGCTAAACACTGTGTGGAATTATTTTTATGTATTTTGTGCATACTATATAAAGCTTTTATATACTAAATCTAAACTAATAAAAGCGTAATATTAAAATTAACCGTTTCTTTGGGACGGCCTAAGCCACGCCCACCAGCCAATCAGAGTGACTGTATGCAAATTAGCCCAGCCAAGATGGCGGAGGCCGCAGCCCTGGGTTCCGCCATCTTGGGAGCCTGGGTCCTGGGAAGGTATCTGGGGCCCTGGGCTGCCAGATGCCTTCCCCCGTGGAGAAGCTATAGGGGAAGCGAGGACCAGCCTGGCGGGACCCCGCAAGCCCCCTGCCGGGAGGCCAATCGGGGCCGGAACGGCCTCCTGGGGCAAGCGGGACCCTGCAAGCCCCCTGCCGGGAGGCCGATCGGGGCCGGAACGGCCTCCCGGGGCAAGCGGGACCCCGCAAGCCCCCTGCCGGGAGGCCGATCAGGGCCGGAACGGCCTCCCGGGGCAAGCGGGACCCCGCAAGCCCCCTGCCAGGAGGCCGATCGGGGCCCCAAAGGCCTTCCGGGGCAAGCGGGACCCCGCAAGCCCCCTGCCGGGAGGCCGATCGGGGCCCCAACGGCCTTCCGGGGCAAGCGGGACCCCGCAAACCCCCTGCCGGGAGGCCGATCGGGGCCGGAACGGCGTGCCGGGGCAAGCGGGACCCTGTACGCCCCCTGCCGGGAGGCCGATCAGGGCCGGAACGGGCCCCCGGGGCAAGCGGGACCCCGCAAGCCCCCTGCTGGGAGGCCGATCTGGTGGCCAGCAACACTGGAATGGCCTCCCAGGTGGAGAAGCCTGGGGGGTGGGGGGACCCCATGCCCCCTCCTGGGAAGCCTATGGGGTGGCCAGCGCCACTCCATTGCTTCCCAGTCAATGGCCCAGAGGGTCAGTGGGAGCTGTGGCCAGCCTGAAAACTGCCCTTGGCCCCTCATCCAGGCTTGCCACACCCTCTGGGGTGAGGATCTCCACTGGGGTGCTTGACCAGCCTGCAAACAGACATTGGCCCCTCACCCAGGCTGGCCAGGCACACCAGCAGGTGGCCATCCCCAGAGGGGTCCCAAGCTGTGAGA
>PVJC01018906.1:0-13774 GCA_004026665.1 Murina feae | reverse complement strand
GCCCCTCCCCCACCACCCCAGTGCACAAATTTTTGTGCACCGGGCCCCTAGTATATATATATTTAGACAAATTTAAATATTTAAAACTTCATTTTCCTAATTTTAATTATTATGACATTTTAAATTATTTTATCTGTTTTTATATGACAAGTGCTTGCTCATAAAATAATTTATTTTAAGCTGAGTGGCTTGGTCAGCAACAAGAACACTTACTATTACATCATTCTTCTCAGAGAATGCATCCTGATGGCCAATGACTTTCTTTATGACCTAATTTATAGGGCCACATACAGCAAAAACAAAATACACATACTACTGCAAAAACACATGAGAAAGTAGAGATCATATTAACTGCCCATGCTATACCAATTATTTATTTTCAAAACTGCCAAGGCAGAAATAGAACTTCTGAGGGAGATGATTTGCCTGCTCTGTATTTAACAGTCCTTTTCAGGTTTGGAAATTATATTCACAGAAAACTGAATGAATCACACAAACCCTAACTGTTTCAGCACTTCACAGAAGCTCTTTGGAAGGATTACTGGGGACTGGAAAAGAGGGGATAACAATATTGGTAAATAGCTTTTTAAAAGATATAGGAGACCTAGAGCCCCTCAAAATTTGTGCACTGGGGTGAGGGTGTCACTCAGCGCAGCCTTCACCCTCTCCAATCTGGGACCCCTCGGGGGATGTCTGACTGCCAGTTTAGGCCCAGTCCCTGTGTGCCAGCCTGATCAATGTCTAACTTTTCCCCTGCCAGCCCGATTGCTCCCAACCGCCCTTCCCTGCAGGCATGGTCCCCCCCCAACTTCCCTCCCTTGTTGGCCCAGTTGCTCCCAACTGCCCTCCCCTGCCAGCCTGGTTACCCCTAACTGTTCTCCCCTGCAGGACTGATCCCACCAAACTGCCCTCCTCTGCTAGCCCTGTTGCCCCTAACTGCCCTCCTTTGCTGGCCCAGTCACCCCTAATTGTCCTCCCCTGCTGGCCCAGTTGCCCCCAACTGCCCTCCCCTGCTGGCCTGGTGGCCCCCAACTGTGCTCCCTTGCTGGCCTGGTTGCCCCTAACTGACTTCCCCTGCAAGCCTGGTTCCCCCAACTGCTGTCCCCTGCCGCCATTTTGTGGCGGTCATCTTTGACCACATGGGGGCGGCCAGTTGTGCGAGGGTGTGACAGTCAATTTGCATATTACCTCTTTATTATATAGGATCATACATTCCTGTATTTCCAACAAAAACAGCTAACTGATATTTTGGCATGCCTGAGAGTGGTGTGATTGAATGTCCTTCTCTTTGAAGTCTTTGAAGAAACACATAGAATAGGCTCTCCTCACCTTGTTCTCAGCCTTCCCGCAGTCTGGTCAGTGTAGATGATAACTAGGCTTTGCTTGCATTTCAGTGAATTTGTTACAGTTCTCTAATGCTAATGTGCTCATTATTGAAAAGCAAGCCAAAACATACCATGAAAGTAAATTAAAGGGTATTGGACCAGGTGTTTTCATTTGCATTTATTTTACAAGACTTGTTACCACTTTTATAAGGCATGCTTTAAAGCAGGGGTGGGGAACCTTTTTTCTGCCAAGGGCAATTTGGATAATTATAACATCATTCTCAGGCTATACAAAATTATCAACTTAACAATTAGCTTGCTGTATTTGGTCAAACATTTAAATAACTCATCCCCAGTCCCTTGGCAGGGCCAGACCAAATGATTTCTCAGGCCTTAGATGGCCTATGGGCCAGCTATTCCTTATCCCTGCCTTAAAGTAAGCTATTTTAATATGTTTCTTCACTTTTTCTTTTTCAGTTGAAAGAGATAATTTTATTTCCTCTGTGGTTATTTTTTATCTTGCAATTGATAATAGTTTAAATCATTGTACTTGAATGTAGAAAATACTATTAGAATATCAAATATATTCCCCCTTTATTCTGCTTCTGCCTCCTCTCCTTCTTCATACATATACTACCCAGTATGTTATCTATTGCTGTGTAAACAATATTACCACTAATGTAGTAGCTTAAAACTACACAAACTTGTTATATCATAGTTTCTGTTGGTCAGGATTCTGGTCATGGCTTAGCTGGGTGCCCTTGAAAGATTCAATCAGGACTGTTAATGAGGGCTGGGTTCTCATCTGGAGGCTCAACTGGGAACAGGTCTGCTTCTAAACTCACAGGCTTGTTGGCAGATTCAATTTCTTGAGTTTTTAGGATTGAGAGCATCTGTTTGGGGCCAGTTGTAGGCTGGAGGCTGCCCTCAGGTTCTTAAATTTCTTGTGTTGGGAAAAGCCCCAAAAGTCTAAATTTAGGATCAATTCCAAAGAACTAACACATAGCCTTATCCAAATTCATAAGAGCTTTAATAGAAGAAACTTCTATTTTATACAGGCAAAACAGCTGCTCCTAGTTGGGGCAGGCCAGGAAAAATTCATACCCCTCCCAGGATAGGGTCCCCTTTAAAAGGTTAGCAAAGGTTAACAGCAAAACCAGTTGGCATGTAGACCTCCTAGTAGAACAATGAATCACTAAGTTAAAAGGTAATATTAGGAAGTTACTATACTCTCTACATTCATTAACCTACTTCTTGAGGGCATGGTGTTTGTCTTTGAGTGGCATTCTGGTTTTTGAGGTAGTCAGCCACTCCGGAGGTTCCAGAGAGTTAAATAGTCTCAGATAGTCCAACAGTCACAGAGAGTTCAACATCTCCTAGATGTCTTTGCAGGTGGAGCCATATTGCATCTCTGAAATGAGTTCTCCTACACTTGTCGTGTGGGCTTCCCCATCATGGCTGCTTACTTCCTCTAAGCTAGCCAGGGACTGAGAGACTCTTGCAAGACCAGTACTACAATCTTAAAAATGTAATCATATACACATAAGTATAGACATCCTCTCATCTTTGTCATATTCTGTTGGTTAGAAGCAAGTAACAAGTGATACCTACACTCAAGGGGAGGGGAATACACTGGGCATGACTATCAGGAGGCAGCAATCAAGGGGCCCATCTTGAGTCTGACATCCTGGTGAATCTGAGTAGGCTTATTCTCAGTGTAGTTTGCTTTATTTATGTAGGAGAAAGTCTTCCATTATTGAAGAGGTCACCCGTGAGTTAATTTTAGTCAGTTAATGAACATTTATTGATAAATGCTCTTGTCCTCAAAGAGGCTAAAATAGGAGAGACGACATGTAATCATGAGACATACAACTTCATGGAATTGGGATAAACTTTAAAAAAATAGCTTTATTGTAGTGTAATTGACATACAATAAACAGCATAGACTAATATTTAAAGGGTGCAATTTGATTAGTTATGACATATGCATACACCTGTAAAATTATCACAATTGAGATGACAAACATTTCTGTCATCCCTCAAAAGTTTCTTCGTGTCTCTCACCACCCCTTGCCTCAGGCACCCATCTGCTTTTTGTCACTTTTGATCAAAAAGCTTAGGCAGTTTTCTAGAATTTTATATAAATGCAATCATGTAATGTATACTCTTTTGGGTCTGGCTTCTCTTGCTCTGCATGATAATAATGACAGTCATCCACAACATATTAGTATTACATTTCTCTTTATTCTGAAGTTTGGACATACCAAAATTTGCTTATCCATTCACCTGTTGATGGATATTTGACTTGTTTCCAGTTTTTGGCTATTACAAATAAAGCTGCTATGAACATTTATGTACAAGTCTCTGTAAGGATGTATGCTTTCATTTCTCTTCTATAAATACCTAGAAGTGTAATGCCTAGATCATTTGGAATATGTATGATGAACATTTTGAGAAACTACTAAACTATTTTCCAAAATTGCTCTATCTTACATTGTATGAGTTCCATTCATTAACAGTTGGTGTGGTCAGTTTTTAAAATTTTTTACCATTCTGATGGGTGTATAGTAGTAACTCAGGGTGGTTTAATTTATATTTTTCTAGTAACTAATGATGTTGAGTATCTTTTAATGGTCATCCATATCTTCTTTGGTGAAATGTCTCTTTAAATCTTTTGCTTATTTTCTGAAAATTGAGTTTTCTTGTTAATCTTCAGTTGTAAGAATTTTGAACACAACTCATTTGTTAATTTTGTAATTAACAAAAGTTTTCTTCCAGACTGTGGCTTTTCTTTTCATTTTCTTTAATTTTAAAATTACAGTTTATATCCAGTATTATTATTTTTTATTTTCTTTACAGTATCTTTTGAAGTGTAAAGTTTTAAATTTTGATGGAAGTCCAGTTCATCAATTTTATCTTTTTAGAATTTATGCTTTTTCTGACCTGTTTTAAAAAAATTTCTCTAACCTAAGGTCACTAAGATTTTCTTCCTGAAATTTTGTAATTTTAAATTCTACATTTAGGTCTATAATCCACTTGGAGTTCATTTTTATAATGCATTATGCTGTAAGAGTTGAGGCTTGTTTACTTGGATATCCAATTATATCCACACCATTTTGTTGGAAAGATTATTCTTTCCTGATTGAATTATCTTGGTTTCTTTTTCAAACATCAATTTTTCAACATATGTATGGGTCAATTTCTGGACTGATTAATGCATCTGTATTTGGGAAGTGTAGCTTTATGATAAGTCTTACAGATGAGGTAGTGTTAATCTTCCAATGTTGTTCTTTTTCGAAAGACAGGATGATGACTAGACTAAGTGAGGTGTCACACTATAAGGCATAGAAATATTGAATCATATATTATACACCTGAAACTAATATAATATTGTATATAATATTATATATAATAAGTATATAATTATATTTAAATAATTTAAAAAGAATTAAAAAGAATAGTCTTAAAAAAAAAAAGAGTAGTCTTTTACTTTCCACTTTTTCCTTCCCCAGAAGCACTCACTTACTTCCCTAGTTACCCAATTATTTTGGTATTTACTCAGTAAATAATGTGTTCATACAGTATTTTAAAATATTCAGTGTTTATGGCGTTATGACTATTATTCAGAGATGAGCCTTGTTTTATACTACTATCATTTGTTTCCCTTGCCTGTACAGCTTTTGTTTTCTTCTAGTTAATAATTATCTTCTTGTTTATTATTTTTCTATGTACTTATCACTAATTTAATTCTTATTGATTATATTGATTGTTTAACTCTCCTTTGAAGATGTTCAGTTATACCAGTCATCCAGTTCATTCCATCTTGTTGAAGAAATCTCTCACAGAGCATCCTCATTCCTCCAGTAGGTACTGACTGCCTTCCACATTTAGTGTAGAGATCAGCCTGAGATCTCCCTTACACAGCATCTTCTCTTTTTCTTTTGTGTTGCCACCTGTTTCCTTTATGCTTTTCTCCCCTTTTCTTAGTTTGCTCTCTTGTTTTGGTGATCATCTACCCCCAAAAAGCTTACTGAGAAAGGGTATATGAGGGATATCTGAAATGTCTTGACTATCATTTAAGCAATAGTTTGTGTGTAAGCTACTAAAATGGACACCAATTTTTCTCAGAATTTTGAAGGCATTTTTTATTGTCTTTTAAAAAAAGTTTAATTTTGAAATGATTTTAAATATATTTTTGTTATTGATTTTTTTACAGAGAGGAAGGGAGAGGGACGGAGAGTTAGAAACATCAATGAGAGAGAAACATCGATCAGCTGCCTCCTGCACACCTCCCATTGGGGATGTGCCTGCAACCCAGGTACATGCCCTTGACCAGAATCGAATCTGGGACCTTTCAGTCTGCAGGCCGACGCTCTATCCACTGAGCCAAACCGGTTAGGGCTTGAAATGATTTTAAATTGACAGAAGAGTTACACATATAGCACAGAGTTCTTGTATCCCCTCCCCTTGGCTTTCTCTAAGATTAACATTTTCCCTAAGATTAACCACAGCACATTTGTCAACACTAAGAAATTAATATTGGTGCACTACTACTAACTGATCCACAGACTTCAGTCATTTTTCACAGCTTTTCCACTAATATCCCTTGTGTTCCAGCGCCAATTCCAGGATCCCAGATTTAGTCATTTCATCTCCTTGGTCTCCTCCGATCTGTGACGGTTGCTCATTCTTTCCTTATTTTTAATAACTTTGACACCTTTGAAGGGTGCTCGTCTCTACATACGGTTTGCCAGAAGAATTAAGTGAGGTAACCTGCATAAAATGCTCAGCAAAGTGTCTAGTGCACAGAATATTCTCAATAAATGTTAGATATTTTCCATCTCTTTCCACTATTCAGCAGTATAACTACTGAGACTCCATGGAGTGAAGTTACTTGCTTTAGGGAAAGTACGTGCTGGTGGGTTCTGTTATTGCGAGGCAGGAACATGGGACTTGGCTTCCTTATCATATGTTTTTAATTCTTTTTTTCCCCTTCTCTCAATGCAGGGCTTACCACCCAAAAGATGGGAGGCAGATGTTACGCACCTGAGTTGCCCGGAGCCCACAGTGTTTGATTTCTCACCTGTGGCCCCGCGTCGGCGCTCTTCTCGAGAGATGTGGATACCCAGCTTCCAACAGTCCAAGAGAGAAGCCCAGGCACTAAGATGGCTGGTCGATAGGAATCAAAACTTTTCGGCCCAAGAGTTTTGGGGCCTAGTATTCAAGGACTAATTTAAATAAGTATCAGAGTGATATAGACTACAGAGTTCCAGAGGTTTACTGTCTTAGGTTGCCTTAATATTTGAATATCACAGCCCCTCTGTTGACAACCCTTCAGGATGAGAATTGCCGCAGTACTCATAATGAGCCCGATGAAGTAATAGGTATGAACTACCCTCAGGGGTCACCTCTATATTTTTTTTATACTAAAAAAGGTAAATACAGTAGTTCCCCGCCCCAACCCCCTTATCTGTAGTTCCGCTTGCCATGGCTTAAGTTACCCACAGTCAACCGCAGTCTGAAAATATTAAATGGAAAATCCAGAAATAAACCATTTCATAGGTTTTAAATTACGTGCCGTTCTGAGTATCTGATGAAATCTCGCGAGGCCTGCATCCCTTGCGGACGTGAATCATCCCCTTTCCAGGGTCTCTGCGTGGGTTCCGCTGCAGACTGCGCAGCGCGTGAGGGCGCGGTGGTCCTGGTGGCTGGTTAGCGGATGGGCTGCCGGTGCCGCCGCCTGTGCTTGCGCCCAGGGCACCCGTCATCGTGCAGTCACGCCTGTCCCTGGAGCGCGGGGGTGGTGTCCCCGGAGCACTGGGGCGGGCCACGGAGAAGCCGGGAAGCGCTGCCTTGCAGTGAAAGCGGAAAGTTCTCAACTTCGTACTTTTTAATCGTCTCACGTCAAAAGCAGGGTGAGTACAGTACAATAAGGTATTTTGAGAGAGAGACCACATTCACATAACGTTTAGTATAGTATATATTGTTACACTTGCCCTATTCTGTCATTAGTTACTGTTGTTCATCTCTTACAATGCCTAAGTTATAAATTAAACGATCATTATAGGTGTGTGTGTGTTATATATGGTTTGGTACTGCCTGTGGTTTCAGGCGCCCGCTGGGAGGCCCTGGAAGGTATCGATCGCCGGAGGATAAGGGGCGGCTGCAGTATTTTTCAGGGACACTGATCTTCATTGTACATGTTTGCACCCATGTACCTGCTGCCTTTTGTGGAAGTTCACATAATGCAGGGTGAATGCTTTCCTCGCTGAAAGGGGGGCAGAAGGTGCAGCTTAGGGATCCCGGTTCCTCACTCGTTGCAGTTTATTGGCGTTGGGCAAACGCAGTGTCCTGAGGCTGAGCAGGAACTGGAATGCATGAGAACTTGGCAATGAGGGATTCCATGTGTTGGTTTACAGGGAATGTGAGTGAGCACTACAAGCTGTGAAGTTGATGCATCTACTCTTCAAGTCAAAAGGACATGGCACGTCTCTAGCTTCTCCAGACTCGCAGTCACCTCTGTTCACGTTCTGATTTTCATTTTGCCCTGTATCCTCCTCCCAACCCCCAGAGCGGCAGGATGTTTTGTGAAGACGGTTCTCCTTCTTGAGTGTGTGTGTGATCAGCAAGATGTTCCCAACCGTCCTTACACTGCTGAGCAGAATAATAAGTGTATGGACGGCCTGTGCATTTAGATGAATGTGAGGGTGGAAATGAATGCCTCTGGGAGCTCCAATTGTGCTGAAGCTGATTTGTCTTTCTCAGGATGATAGATGGCCTGTCATGGTGGGCCCATTGGTTTGTGAGCATTCCCTGTCATTTCTGATCCTGTCACAGGCCGAGTTCAGCTGCTTTGTCTAGAGCATCTGCTGGAGCTCCTCAAAAGACAAGGAGAAAGCACGGACTCGCATTTTCTAGACAATGCTGGAGCCTGGTGCCACCCACTGTGGCATGGCTTCCATACTCTTGACTGTGGAAAGATGTAAGCTCCAGGGGACAGGAAGAGTTCTGATACTCATGTCCATGATGTGGCATAAGGGGGACATTTAGGGGCTCCTGTGGCCCCACCCCCCTTTGATCGCAGGCCAGTGGCTTTCCGTTCCTGTCGTAGGGCAATCCCTTTCTTTTTTTTTTTTTTTTAACTTTTTTTTAAATCTTTTTTTTTAAATTTTTTTAAAATTATTATTATATAAAGCTTTATAAAGATTAGTACATATATCTCTTTTTCCCCCTGTCCTTCCCCCTGCCTCCCCTACCCCCCAGTGTTTTGTGTCCATTGGTTATGCTTAAATGCATACACAAAAGTCCCATGTCTGATCTGTTACCTCCCCCCCCCCCCCATGTCCCTGTCCTTGTTGCTGTAATTTGACAGTCTGTTTGATGTTCTGCCTCTGAATCTAATCCCTTTCTTAAGTAGCTCTCCCTCTGGCTCAGTCAGAGAAAGGAGGACTAAAACCAAAGGCAAGAAAGGTCACATTGCTGTTGCCCTATGACTGGGTTCTTTCTCAATTTTGGCTCTGCCATTAACTAAATATGATTTTGTACAGATATCTCTTTTTACTTTTTTATTAAATCTTTATTGTTGAAAGTATTACATATGTCCTCCTTTTCCCCCACTGACCCCTTCTAGCCTGTTCCCCTACCCCCACAAGCCCTCACTACACTATTGTCTGTGTCCACGGGTTATGCATATATGTATACAAGTTCTTTGGTTGATCTCTTCGCACCCTGATTTTGTACAAATCTCTTAACCTCCCTGGACCTTAGCTTTTGTACCTAACAGGAAGTGGTTGGACTGGTCTTTGAAGTTCTCTGTGTCCCATTCTTTGTTCATTAAAACCTAAGAAATTTGATTTTGTAGGTGGTTTTTTATTAAGACAGTAACCAACCATTTCAAAGCCAGTGTTTTCAAGGAAAGCACACTCTTTGAAGGAGGAAGAACACTGTTGAGTGATATTGGGGATAGAAAGGAATTTATTTCTCTGCCATTTTATCTGGTAATATCAAAGGAGAAAGGACTGGCAAGGGGGTTGTTCAAGGCCAGATTATTAACTATATCACATGAGGTGTTTTTGTTCTATTATTAAAAGAAAGCCCAAGACATGATTTATGCCTCTGGTGAGCACTGTGCTGGAGGCTGTCTTATATAATAGCACTTAGTTATCTAACTATTTGAGATAGGTAGTTTGTCCCACCCCCCCCCCCCCCTTACTTTTATAATACAAAACGAAACTCCATGTAACCATGGCGGAGTGAGATTTTAAACTGAAAGTGAAATTTCATCTGAATGGAGAGAAGGTTTGCTACTAGCTGCTTTTTGTACTGTTGGCAATCTCCAGTCTCTCTGCTCTGGCAGGGACTTCCCCATCAATCCCTTCGCATATGGCGACGCAAGGCAAGTGGGTTCCCCTTGTTCTGGAGGAATGTTTTGTGTTTGGAAAGAGTAGCATCTTCACCAAGCACTCTATTTATGGAAAAGTCAAAACCTATGATGGGAAGAAGTAGAAGTTTGAGTAGAATAGGAAAGACCATGAAGTAATGATGATATATTTGTGTGAACAACAAAAACTCAGAAAAAATGATGCTGTGATCTTGGAAGTGACACTACAGTAAACCATGATCACAATTATGGTTTTCAAGTTAAAAGAAAATAGCGTGTTTCCTATGCCATAGTTATTATGCCCATCTCCTTCATACAAGTCCCAGGTCTAAGACCCAGACACCATTAATCAAGTCAGTGATTCTTTCTACTTTGATGCTTTCCCTCAATTTTGTGATTATAGAGGATAACATAGTTCCCTAAAACTCATATTGTAACCCATCTTTTGAAAAAAGAAGCACCCCAGAATAAACTTTATAATAGTCTTTTACATTTTCAGAAAGTTAGAGGGAATGACAATGACAAAGAATAGGGGGGTGTGGACAACGAAGAAAAAGAATAAAAAATGCATTTTGTGAGGAGATATAACAAGAGCGATGAGCGTGGCTGGTATGACTCAGTGGTTGAGTGTTGACCTATGAAACAGAAGATCATGGTTTGATTCCTGGTCAGCGCACATGCCCAGATTGTGGGCTTGATCCCCAGTAGGGGGCATGCAAGAGGCAGCTGATCAATGATTCTCTTTCATCATTGATGTTTCTATCTCTCTCTCCCTCTCCCTTCCTCTCTGAAATAAATATATATAATATATATATTTTAAAAAAAGAGTGTTGTGTTGGCAAGGTGAGTTGTACAGTGAAACCGATACACAGTCATAGCTCCAGAGAAGTATTTCTATGGATTTCTTTACAGAGGCCAACATCTCAGTTTCAGGAAATCCCCGAACAGAAAATAAGATGTTGCAAGCTTTGGGCTTTGGGACAGAATTGAGAGATAAATTTAAAAAACCTAAAAATCACTCAGTGACTTCTTGGCTTCTGTGGACATGTCACTGAGCCAAGGTCAGGCCACCCTTCCTGTGGCTGCAACCTGCTCAAGTGCCCGGTCTTCCCGCCCGTCACCCCAGAGCCAGTGTTTCAGAAACACAGCCACATTCCTTACCTCCACACGGCACCTCCGCTCAAGTTGCACAGCCCTTCAGCAAGCTGGAGGGTCACTCTAGGAGGGCAAGGAAAACAAGGAGAAACAAGCCCTAATCTTGTGTGGAAGAGAAAGAATCTGTTTTGGCGGGGAGAGTGGAACTCAGGGTTTCAAGAGTCTGATCTCAGTGCTGGCAGCTGCTGATGACTGCGGAAAAGACCTTGTGTCAACTTGATCGGAACCTCTAGACAGATCATGAGTTCAGCCAAACATTTGAATGTTTCCAACATTTGCCTGTTTAACATCATAGAGGGACAGTCTTCATTGTGCTTGGCTTCAATGTGATCCTCAAAAAAGCCGCTGTGCAGGGGTCCCTCCCCATCCCCATTGCCTCCTTTTCAACACCCCACAAACAAATTATGGGGAAACATTGGACAGTGTAGATGTATCAAGCTCTCAGATGATTCACTTATAACTTAGAATATAAGTGGAGTTGGATTTAGGTTAATTTGGACATGACTGCAAAGGGACTCTAGAGATGGGGAACATGAATGTGTCCACCAGGATGCATAAATCTTTTATGTTCCCCTCATATGTGCTCACTGCTTCCTAATTAAACTGAGAACTTGGTCTCAGGCTGTGCACAGCTTCTCTCGTGTTTACATGTAGCACATATTTCTTCAGGGCACTGCCCACTGGGACAATTGATTAATCTGAACTTGTCATTAATTGTTTGATGTCTGTTATATAGGAGGATAGGATGGTCCCAGGGTAAATATAATTTGAGAATAGCCAGGGGTGAGTGACAGCATCACTGTGCTCTCATTCCCCACTGACTCCAGACATTCAAAGTGAGCTTGGCAGTTATCGAACCAAGACAGAAAGGAGCAACATGTGGTTTTTCCCAATGGGAGATTTTATTGTCCATTTGGGTCCCTTTGTTTATTGCATCTCAAAGAAACCATGACAACCATGTTTGTCTCTATTTTTTCTCCCCTAGATGCTTCTGGCTCCATCTGTTCGATATTTACCAGCAAAGTCAAATTTTTGTCTCTTTTCTCATTGTAAGGGCAAGTGTACTTATATGGGTTCATTTTTTATGGTTTTTAAAGTAGAAGAAAATAAAAATTGAAAGGTGCTGCTTGGCTTGATATAATGTTAAATATCTTCTCTACGCTTTTTCTTAATCGTCAGTGTGACCTGTTCATTGATTTGATTGTCAGAAAGTACCTGTCAATGTGTATCATGCCAGGAAAACAAAATAAAACCAGAAACCCTGCTTTGGAAGTGTGTGTTCACGTGATGAAAAATGCCTCTTCTGGTTGTAGTCATGGTGGTGCATATCTAGATCTAACCTTATCCCTTTCTACTTCCAAGGTCTCAGGTAGTGGCAGCTGGGAGCACCCCTCTCCTTCCTCACCAGGCGGTTTTGTCTTCCAAGGCCTTTTACAAACTTGTACAGTCCGGTGGCTCTTTGATGACCCCTGCACACAGAAAGCAGTAATTAAGAGAAACAAATATATGGAACAACTCCAGTGGGACACTGTTGGCACTTCTTGTGATGTAGGGTGTCCTTTTGCAATTGAATCCTACGGATAGAGTAGTTTAGCACAGAACCATCCCCGGCCCAGAAGTCCTGGCTAGTTTTGCCTTTGCTATTAACTACTTTGTGACCTTAGCAAAGTATTTCAGCTCAACATGAACCCCAGTTCCTTCATATGTAAGATGAAGCAGAGCTCGATGACATAAAGCCCCAAAGACCTTTAAAACAATGCTATTTTGTTTCATGCCCAAGCACTAAATACCAGCTAACGACTTTGCTAGTTTTCCTCTTCTACCCTTTAGGTACAGTTCTAGCTTCAATCTTCTTCTTTAATAAAAATGTTTTTATTGATTTTAGAGAGAGAGGAAGGTTGAGGAAGAGAGAGAAACATCAACATGAGAGAGAAAAATCGAGCATTGCATTTTGTCCTGGGGTCAAACCCGTCACCTGAGTTTGTGTCCTGACTGGGAATCAAAACAGCCACCTTCCTGTGCACGGAACTATGTTCAACCAACTGAGCTACAGCAATCAGGGCTCAACCCTCTTCTTACCTCACTCTGTAACCTTTCTCATCTATCCTGTCTACTTCACATTGTCAGCTCTCATTAATGTACTTATGAATTAAACCATTTTTAAAATTAACTTTATTGTATTATAATTACACAAAATACAATACACCCATTTCATGTTCAGTGAGTTTTTTTTTCAAATGTAGACAGCTGCAACATTTATTATCACTCCAATAAGTTCCCCTTTGTATCCAATACTCACCGTTTCTGGCCCTAGACAATCACTAATCTGCTTTTTGACACCAAATATTTCTCACTCCCTCAAAGCCATGCTTCTAATCATGACAAACTACCCACTGGGAAACTTGATGTACATGCATCACAGCCCCCTTGACCTTAATGAAATGGAAATCAAGATCTTTTCCCATAAATCTACCAAATCACCAAAATTGCACATCTGAGATTCATCTATATTCCTTCCTTGCCTCTTTCCATATTAATCCATCTCAGTTAGTAATCTACTCCCTTACAGTATCCACATCTGTCCCTTTCTTCTGCCACTGTTGGTGTACAACCTCACAGATCACAGTCTAGTCCCACCAAGTTCAGGAGTTCTGTGGTCTCTTCCAAGGTCATACCCCACATCCTCCACTCCCAGCTCAGATGACCTCTGCATAGACTTTTCCCAATATGTTTATTTGGTGTGAGCTACATATTCTGCTCATTTCAGGTCCATTCTCTCAATAAAACCTTTCTCTGGTAAATTAAACACTACCTAGTCCAATATCTTTTAATAGCCACTCTTTCCCTTTGAGGGAGAGTATGTCCTGACAGAACCCTTACCTAACTTTCCAGGCTTACCTCTTTCTTCTCCATC